>JAPMAF010000535.1:0-14087 GCA_026537445.1 Silvatares holzenthali | reverse complement strand
CTTCGTCATCTTCTCTTTTCTTTTATGTCATGTTATTTCTATCAGTGTGAACCTGTAATTGGCTTTTTGTTTCAATCGTGGTTTTTATTAATATTTTTGTAGCTGTTGGTTTGCCAAATAAATAAAAATAAAAATAAAATAAAATAAACGCTTTCATTGTTCATTTCTTATGTATTTTTTTTAATCTTTTACTACACATGAGACACCACCATCCTGGTCTGCAACATATTGTACTTTCTAAGCTGTTTTACAGCTTACAGAAAGTTCCACCTGTTTATCAATAAGGTGGAAATTGTAATTTTTTCTTTGTATTGCCTGATACGCGAAGTCATCTCTTTTCATGCGGAACGTTCTTTTAAGCCTACCCTACCCTTCTTCGGTGTTCAAGTTTTCGTAGATTCTGCCGTTCGATCATTAATTTTTAAAAATTTCTCTTTTGTAACAGTTTTTTTTATCTTTTACTACACATGAGATACCATGACACCACCATCCTCCTGGGCTGTAACATGCTGTACGATTGTACATGTAAATGCTGTGTAGCAGTCGGAGGAGAGATTGAAAACCTGATTATTCAGTTCTAGTCACGAAACGTGGATAAATCCATTTTACGTGGCTTACTATACTGTACGGCGGTATTGCTTCAGGGCGTTACAAGATCTACCACTTTTCTAGTCCAGAATGAATATTTATTTTTAAATGCATTTTTGTCATAAATGTATTTTTATACATTTATTTAAAATCTGAATACAAAAATGCATTTTTATATACATCCTCTTTTTCACTTCGGCGGGATTCGAACCCGCGACCTTCAACGTTCCTCCAACGCTTTAGTCGAGCGTCTTTAACCACGAGACTGACGAATGTATGGGATCTTCTGGGAAATAAGAACAATCCACGGTCTATTTTGTATTGCTTTACTGATTGCACTGTGTTGTACATAATATTTCATTTAAAACGATACATTTACAAAACGCTTACAAAATACTGAACCCAAAACATATTCTACAAAACAAAAGGCAAACGGGCGACAACGATAATTATGACCAACCATTGATTAACCACAATCAATAAAAACCTGTTAAAATATATTATAAATATAGAACAAAGATATAATAAAATAGGCACGTAAAATCAGGCCAAGTCGCGATAGGGTTAGGCAGAGTGAGTGGAGCGCCATCTGTCTCTATATGCTCAAACCATCTCAACGCATTTTTCTTGATTTTTGTCAAAAACCCCTTATTTATTAATTGGTTGATTTATACAGCGGTATTTTATGATTAACGTCACCGCAAGATTATATCTGTGTTCCTTACTCTGTCATACATTAAAATCAAATAATTAATAAATCTATCCGTCTCTCTCATCTATTTCCTATATCCCTTGCAATCTTTTAAATTGTTTTATTTTGATTGTTTAATTGTATGGCAAATATGCATGTATTTGAGGGATGACGAAGAATGAGTGAACAGATATGAGGGCAATAAGTCCTTAAAACTATTCGGGTATGTGGTGGAAACTTCCCTCCTTATTTTTTGTTTAATTAATAAATTATAATTAATATCCTAAATTTGTCCTCGATTTGTTTGAAATTGTTAAATGTTGTATCAATTAGTTTATATTTTAAAGGTTTGTTTTCAAGCAATTTTGTCTTATTCTATGTAGGGGCTAAATTTGGGGGTGATGTGCCCCAGGCCAGAGCGTGCCCTAGTTTCGCCCCTGGCTATATATTCCATGCCGGCTGTAATAAATATGGTAGTAGGCTTGCAATATTCATGCGCTAATGGCCCGCCTGACATTATTACCGATATTGCTGTGCGATTGCTGAAATGTTTAGTCAGCTCGAATCCTTTGAGCTCCGAAACTCGTCGGCCGCCCGGCTCCGCTCTTATCTTATCCAGATCGAATATCGCGCGCTTGTGCAATTATTGCAGTTTCGGCTCTTTAGTGCTGATCTGTTTCTTAATAAGTGCGAGGGACATGATGCTCTCGAGTACCACTCCTAAGCGATCGTTTAGATACGTAGATGTCATCACTCGTTACGAAAACTTTGGGCACTTCCGGGAGTTCGTCGGAGTCTATGTTTCTCATGAGTTTCGAGAGGAGCGCTTCTCCCTACGTATAAGCTATTCTCTTTGTTTTATTGTTATTTTCCCTTACTATCCACCATTATAATTTAAATATTATTTATACTCTTATTATTATTTTTTTCATATTTTCTTTATATTTTATTTTTCTCTGCCCAATGATGGCTATTTTGTTTCTTTAATCATTCCTCCCCCATCGCCTCCCTCTTTCCTGTGTCTCTTGCGACTTTTCATTTTTAATTTATTTAACTTGTTCAATTCTTGTTGCTCTGGTGTGTTGTAAATATATTTGTGTTAGAGGGAGGGAATAGGTGGCAGGCGAGAGGAAAAATTGGTCGACCTATGAGTAAACGAAAAATGAAAACGAATATGAGGACAATAAATCCTTAAAACGGTTCGTTTATGCGATGTAACTTTCTCTCCCATCATATTCTTTTTTTCAATGAATATATAATTCTTTTTGCATTTTGCGATGGATCCTTGTTAACCAAGGTATCAACCAAGTCTTACCGGATATTTCCACCGGTGCCGAGGTATCTGCGACGATCATTTCCACCGTTTTTTACTACTCGATCCTTCAGCCGTCGTTGTAATGTACTATTTCGCATTACATACAAAGGTCATCTTGCAAAACACATTAATAAAATAGTGTCTCAGAGACACGAGTAAAAATAAATATGCACACGAATCTTGCACAACGCGTTTCTAGTACTAAACATTCAAAATATAAATCGTAACGTTCGTTTTCGACATCGCTCGCGTCCATTGTACGTCCACGGGTATGGAGGTATCATTTTTCTAACAGTAAATAATAATTACGGCGGAGGGTATACGCAATAGCCGATATTAAGAACGCCGGCATCTCGTACCGCGATTTCGTTCAATTAACCAAGTGGATGTGGATGTGGGTCTCTCAACATTTCTAACACGGAAACTAACGGCATAAGCTGCGGAGAATTTCTTTGCACAATCATCGATAAACTCGTGCGCATGTACGGCGTTCGACTCTCTTTAAAGTTGTATTTCTTTCGGGCTTTCCTAGGCATCATCGTGTGTGTTGGTGTTTTTCGCTCGTGGTCTCGCAGCTTCCACCTGCTGGCCGGGGAGGGGGCGGGGGCGGGGACGGGAACGGGGGCGAGCTGTGACACCATGTCCGGTAAACATCGCGCCGCTGACGCACGATTTCGCGAGCCGGAGTTTCTAGAACGTCGTATTCCGTCATCGAAAGCAGCAGTAATTTTTGGAAATGTATGCGAATCGTTTTCCAACGGCGATAATTTATTCCGCGTCGATTTCCGCGTCGTGCTTTTCAACGCTGGCCTTGGTGTAACGAGATATTTTGTTATTCGAATCCTTTATTCGTCGGAAACGGTCGCCACGTCCTCGGCGAGCGAATACGAAAGGCCACACCGTACCACACTAGCACTAGCATCGACAGCGGCACCGCTCGTATTATATGTACTATACGAAGTAAGGAGCCTTGAAGACCATATTATTACTCGTGTAGTGCAGCACGGCACAGTACAGTACAGTCAAGTACAGTACAGCGCAGTATAGTGTGGTATAGCACAGCCCGACTGCCCCGCGCTGTACACAACATGTAATAGCCTCGCGCGCCGTGCGCGGTGCTATTGTCCATTATTTTTGTAAGACGCTTACGTTTTCATTAATATTGCCGTGAGCCCCATGGGAACCGAAGAACGTTAGTGCGCGCCACTCTGTTACGCAAGAGCGATCAATCCGATTGTTTTATTGTCGCCCCTCGTCGTTAAAAGAAGTTCCCGCTTCGAATAACATTAAAAGCCACGATTTGTTTTCCAAACTTTCTCGCTCGCGTTTTACGCAGCGGGCGCCGGGAAATTTATTCGAAACTCTGCAGAACGCCGTACTTTTACGATTCGCGTACAGATTTACCGTGCCGTGTGAGCGATATCGCATTCTCCGCTATCTGTCGGCCACCGCATCCGCTGGCGCGGGCGCGGGCGCGGGCCCCCGGAGCGGAGAGCGCCACGCGGTAACCTTCTCGCTGAAATAAGTTTCAAGGTTCTCGGTGAATCAGATTGCGTCACGTTCGACCGAGCGCTCGCTCCGGATGGATGGCTGAACACGTCGTCGTCATCGGTCATCGGTCGTCGCCCGTCGCCCGTCGCTCGAGAGCCCTGGCCCATCGGCTCGTGACGTGTCTGGGAATATGGCGCGCGCCGCAGTCCGGGGAGAACTGCGTTATATGTCGCCACCCCTATCGCATTCCATACGATATGACATAGTATGTTCTCTTTCGTTATCGTCAGATAATACTCGATTGTGTAAAATACGAGTTTTGTTTTAGTACTAATGGTCTTATCAAATCGCATGGCGAAATAGTTCAGTGTGGCAATCATCGGGACCGTGTTTTGGTTTTCCACTTAAACACTCAGAGATAACTCCTTTAATTGCGACGTACCACTCCGCGTCTGAACCTTTTACGTCCTCATCCGGCTGTCGTTTTATTAACGATTCGTCCGATTCCCGTTTCCCACACGAACGTTTCTTTTATTTCCTGCGCCAAAAAAAAACGTCGGTCCTGTCAGACAATGCGAGCAGTTCGCGCGAGCGGCGGAGAGTGCAGGTCCTCGGGCTAGGTCTCGCGGGCGCGAACTATAGAAACCGCCCGTCCCTCGTTTGCCAGATGGTTCCGCTACTTTGTTATGTTATATGTATATCGTGTTCTTTAATTTCCCTCCAGTCTCCGGCGGCGCAGGCTCCTCCGTTCGCTCCCGTTATATCCGGTCCCTTGTTTATTCATCTTTTTATAGTGCGTTTGCCATCAGTTAACTCTCTTAGATATCGTGCGGGATCGCTGGCGCTCGCGCGCTAATGGCTGATGGCTGATGGCTGATGGGATGTGTACCCGGTGTACATCCCTCTCCTCTGCTCTGCGAGTATACTGAGATCACGAACGGAGTCGAGAAAATGGGCATGATGATAGTAACCGAGAATCGTTAAAATAATTTAACTATCTGATGAAATAGGCTTCATAGATTTTGAAAAAAAAAACAAACACATTTATTGTCATATTAAGAGTGAGATTGACTATTTATTTGATTAAAATAAAATTAAAATACAGTTATCCGCCATTTTAGGTAAAACGCTAATTAGAGCGAATTACGTCACGAACTCGTTAACGTCATTTTGACAATTGAATTAAATACATTAATAATCTTATCCATAATTAAAGAGTTTTTATTGATGCATTGACACAGAGAGGGACCGTACACCACCTTCGAATTCATATTAATCACTCGAAGTAACTGAATTGTTGTATTGGCAACTAATACGAACTTCACAGAAATGACGTCACAACAAAATGACGTCACGACAATTGCGACAGTTTTGGTGTGAATTTTAAACTTAAAATTAAATAGCAATATTTTCCTGTAACGCTTTTATATCCTGCAGAAATAATATATTTTTTGGAAATAGTAAATACTTCCGAATACCATAGAAAAGTTTTTCAAAATCAGCCGTCATGCCCATTATATACTCTTTGTTACGCGTATGAACGCCATATATTCGCAACGCTTATATCAAATCTTCGAAACTTAAACGCTAATTTATTTTAAACTTATGTTCTAAGTATATGTATATAAATTTTTGATTTTTCGAAAGTGATTGAACGATATAAATGGCTAAGCCTTCGCATTAATTTGAAAGAGTTCGCATGTAATTACTGATTACTTTGTTTAATCGTATAGATATTTTTTATCTCTCGCCTTGCGCTACATAGGCAACGAGCGTGCATTGTTTTTATTTTATTTTATTGATATTTCTCATTTGCGCGACGGTGTGTTATCTGCCTATCGAATCTTTACCCTAATCATTGTTTATACATCGTTGTTATTATGCACGCTCATTATAATTTCGCAATGCGTCGTGTCAACAATCGGGCAATTTTAATCTTTTATTTTGTGATGTAACAATCTCGAGTTATCTGGATGTTGTATTATCGCTCAGTACTACTGCGCTTCGGAGAGTCTCCCGGCGATTAATGCGGCTAAATTGATGTACAATGTCTTCTCGATTATTTTAATCGGCCGCGTGTTCGAATATGTGTGTATAATACAGTGCGTCTCGAAAAATGTACTAACCTTGCTGCGGGAGTCGGTACACACGCTAAAGAGATATTTGGTGATGACGACATTTGCTTCCAGCGAGATGGAGCACCTCCCGCCGCCCACTACCATCGCGACGTGAGAGCTCACCTCGATGCGGCTCATCCGAACACATGGATTAGACGAAGGGGTAGTATTGAACACCCTGCGCGTTCCCCTGACCTCACGCATATGGATTTCTTTTTATGGGGATGCCTCAAGGACAGAGTTTATCGCACAAAACCAATAACAATTGATGAATTGAAATTGAAAATTGAAAGACAATATCGCTAAATTCCAAATGAACTGTTTCGTGACATTTGCGAATCCATTGGTTCGCGTTATCAGCTTTGTCTGGACAATGACGGTCATCAATTTGTACATTGCGAACATGATTCTTTAAGTACATTTCCTGCCTTTTTACTTGACTATGTTTTATTTTATTTTATTTGTCTGAAAGACACCAACAGAACATTAGATATAACATAGACAAAAAAAAACATTTAACAATTTTTATATTTGTCTCCAGTGACAGGTGTCTATCACATAATCATTAAATAGAAATTCCTATATAAGTGGTTGAACTATGTTCATAAATAATGTTTTATAAGTAATTCGAAGTGTTAGTATATTTGTTGAGAACCCTGTAGATTAGTACGAGGTATAGGAGTAATGTAATGCAATAAGAGTATAGAGTATACATACGCCACATCCCCACATCACGGGACAGATCGCAGTCCACCTGGAACTGTACGCATTGTGAGCCGCGAGCAACACTCGCACCACGCTCTCTCTAGGTACGGTACGACCCTCCGGTATGCGAGTGCGTACAGTAGTACGCGCGATCGTCACCTGGTGGACTTTTACAACAACATTTACAAAATCTTTTGTCCTTATCGATACGACCGTAGCCCGGCGGAGATTCATTTTAAACGCAAAAAATGAAAAGCCAATCCCGGCAGATGTTCCGTATGAACGAATGCGAGCTGCGAGCGAGTATTACTCCTACACCGCTCCGCTATTGTGTCACTGTTTTCTTTAGCTCCGGGACGGAAAAAAATAATCGAGCGGACCTTACTTTTGTGCAAACACCTCGGGGAACGTTGCCGGCAAAAAATGCAACTCGCCGGTGCTCTGTGCTCTGTGCTCGGTGCTCGGTGCTCGGAGCTCCTCGCGGCGTTCCTTCCGAGTCTCGCATCGCCAGCACCGCTAGCACCGTCCGCCAGCGCCGCCCGGTGGAGCGGGGAGAACGGCGCGCACAATGGGCCGCGTCGCTCATTGTTCCCCGGCTTCCATCACCTGCCAGATAAGAATTACCTGGCCTTGCGAATGGGACACGCGGTATTGTTGCGTTATCTTTTTGCATTGTCGTCATTCTCGTACAAAATTTACGATTTTAAACTTCATTGTTGAAATGTCTTTTGATTACCTGTTGATTCTCTGGGTTTTGTCACATGCACGATTCCAGGTGTCACGTGTCGCGCGGAGTCGGTTCATTATTTTGTCAGTCTCCGTCTGTCCGATTGGTCTCGTGATTTATGCGAATCGGCATAGAAATATTAAGAAAATTACGTCAGCCTGTTACATTCCATTCGATTTTAGGTTCGATATTAATCCGCAAAACAATTCTCATGTCATCATCTCTCGTAGAAGCGTCTGTAGTATCTCGAGCACTCGGAATTATTTCATTGTGTCGAATAAAATTATGCATTCTTTTGTTATTAGGTAACACTAGTTGAAATTTCTCTTTGTCCGCATTCACATTACTGTACATCGTCAATAATATCGAGTCCGTGTGGCAATCGTATAATATTATACCTACGCCGAGTGTGATGTGCCACTCGTGGCCCGTACACTCGCACACTCGTACGAGTGTACGAGTGTACCGGCACCGAATGCAGATGACAACTGCTGCGCCGTCTCTCACCTGGTGTTTCCTTTCCCAATTCACCGATGATTCTTTTTTACCTTACCCTGCATAAGGTACGCTATGCCGGGCGCTACAGAAGCCAGCTGACGTATTTTATTCACAGAGCATTAGTAAACAGACCGGTAAGGCGATACTTTAGGATATATGTTTAATATACAGAAACATGTTCGATCATTCGGACCGCTGCTTATGCTTATGCCGTATACTATACGTCGCGCACATCTGCGCGTCTCGTGGGCATCTGTGATTAAAAACTGTTTTTTTATTCCGTAGACGATTTCGTTTCCTTCATTAACGTGTCAGCGACTCGGACGTTCGGATAAGTAATGGGCAATTATCTCAGTGAGTTAAGTTGAAATAATAAATATGCCATTCTTGATGTCGGGTCAACTGGCACCCATCACACAGGGGTGGGGTACGATGGCCCTGCCCTACCCTACCCTACACTACCCTACAGTACCGTACCTTACCTCGCCAGGTAGACCTGGGCTAGCCCGGCCGACGCACGGCAGACGGCACATCGGTCGGTCCTCGCACAATGAGGCAGAGGAGAATGCGACGCGAAACATCTGCCCTGGATTTCGTGTCCCTCGTTGTGAGCGATTAGATAGGTGAACGGTCATATCACGCATCCCTTTACTTCGCTTCTCGAAATATCTTTGCAGAAACAAAAAATCCTGCGGGTGCATGTCTCGCATGCGCCCCCCCGTCCCCCCCGCCACCGCTTCGGCCCCGCCGGTCGGGTCCTCGTCCGGGATTTATCGAGTGATCCTTTATATTTTATTTTTATTATCCACTGGCATCGGCAAACTCGGTCCTTTTTGCTCTCCGCTACCTGCTCTCTCGATCTCGGCATTAAATCAACACAAGGTGCATCCTTCCATCTTTCAGATCAAACATCTGCCGTTTTGATTATCTCGCATTTTTACTGAATTCGAATGGGTTCTCTTTAATCGCATCCTTTTCGGTCTGGGGATGAAGTATTAGATGTCGCTCGAAAGGAGACCATATCGGCCTAATAATCCTACGCCTGCCGTGCGTGTCGACACTCGGCTTCTGAAAAATGTTCTTATTATAACTAGTCAGAGAATACGAGTTTTAATATTTAACATTGCATCCATATCCATATCGTATTGAGGGCATCCGGCTTCTTATCTTTATTATTCATTAAAATTGTATTCCAACTTCGTATGTATTTTTTTATTAATGAGCGTGCATCGTTCGATTAAATATTTAACGGGAAACAATGCCGTACACGCAAATTTGTTTTCAGAGGATATTTAGGTAGATACTAATTTCCCTGCCACCTTTACCGTGTACAATCAACATGGCCAATCGGCCGTGAAAATGCAGCGAAAGAAATCAATTCTGCCGTAATTTATCTAATAAAATCTATAAGTAGCCATTACCTCGAAGTAAACCTCGGTGCCTGGGAACCCGCGCGAATGACGAGTATGGATACGTACGTACAGGTCGTTCCCTGGTGACTAAAAAGGCGTCAACTCCGGGCAGTGGGCAATGGGCAGCGGGCCTTAACGAGCAACCCACCCACCCACAGCTACGAGTATTTGGAATATCGCCCGCCTCGCTCATCGAGATAACTACCGAGCAAACGATTTGCTGTACAAGAATATTGATATATTGTTGTGTGTGGGAATCGGAAGAGAGGTTATGATTCGAGCGTAATAATAGGGCTCGCTTCGAATTTCGGACGTGGAATATCGCATTTTTTGTATTGTAAAGAGGGACGTAGGTAAATGTAGATATAGCGTGATTCGCGTAATCAATAATTAACTAGCATTCTGGTATAACAATAGGCAATACTACTATCGAAACGGAGTCGCTCGCGGCTCGCGGCTCGCGGCCTACAGCATGTACCCTGTACCCTGTACCCTGCACACTGCGATACCTGCGCGATTGTAGCGTGTGGTGTGTGGTGTGTGGTGTATGGTGCGATGCGGCGCGGTGTAGCGTATTGCGATGTCATTGAGCGGAGACCTCGGCCCATGTATGCCCAAAGCCTCGGCGGCAACGGACGGCGGCAATAGCGATATGGCCGTATAGTCGCACCAGCGCGCAGTAGCCCACCAGCGCGCAGTAAGCAGTAAGCAGTACGCAATACGTAATACGCATGCATATACCGAGGTGAAGTACTCATTATTGTTTATCCGGCCGCCGGCCACGGCGGTCGCACGAAGCGACTGATTGTCGCTGCAAAGCGAGAGATAGAGGTGATTACGGTCCGGTGAATTACTATCATTCATTCTGCGGGGCGGCGGCGGCGACCGCGACCGCCACTGCGACTGCAGAGCGCGTGTCGTGCGCTGGAAGAATGGTCCTGCACACGAGATGTTGGGAAATCCTCCGCCCAGCCTTAACCCAGTTACCGGCGGTGGCGGTGGCGGTGGCGGTGCCGCGCGGCCCGGAGCCCGATGCGACGCGACGCGATTTCGAGTGTTAACCTTACAGATCTGGCGACACGCGCACCGGATATCCACCCGGTTGGCAATCGATTCGGCGCTCGTATTACGAAAACGTGTATGGCATTCGTTTTTCTCGCGGTTTTAAATTATTTCGTTTCGCGACGTGAGGACACTCCCGCTCCGCGATGTCGAAAACTCATCCTTGAATGGTATTCGTGTCATATTCGCGGTTCTCGCACGCGCGCCCGATACCGCGGTGCGCTCGCGGATGCGCCCGTATAAAGAACGTATCTCCGTTCAACGGCAGAGCGCTCTGGATCGTTCGCGAATTTCGTTCAGTTGTCGGGCACTTCGGTGTATAGTATATATTGTACAATAATACATTTTTAATCTGTCCATAATACTCTAGCAGTAATGCCATTACAAAGGCGCTCTCCCAGAAAAAAAATGTTTCGTGTCCTCGAGTCTACATTTCGTTTCACGATTATAATTAAGATACATACGGATTTATATTCGTACCCGAAGAAGTCTGTTACCCCTAATGACCGGTTATGGTTATACAATAATGACGGGTAATCACTTCAATCAGTTCGCCGATCTGCCCGCAAACATGGCATCGTGGGATGTTTCATTGTTTATATTCTTCGCTCTGAAAGCACGCGGGGCCAGCCCGGCCGCCCTCGCCCCCTCGCCCCCTCGCCCCTCGCGTGACACCGCCACACAGACGCAGACGGTCCGGTCCGGTCCGTCCGATGACTTCCTATTGCACCGGAGTGTTGCGTGGTTTTGCCGAACTTTCTTTTTTAGCGCAATATTTCTGTCACTCCGCCGGCACGGAGCGGAGAGCGGGGAGCGCGGGGCGCGGAGGAGGGCCGAGGAGGGGACCAAGAAAGTTTTGCCCGACTCTAGGTGAACGACCGAGCTTGACTCCGCGGATTTACAGTTTACTTTATGGCGGAATGAGTAGGTATTATCTCGAGCGCCATTTACTGATAGTTTACATCTACGAGTCGCTACACCGAACGGAAGAACTATGTATCGTGTGCAGCTCTAAGCCTGCCGCTGCAATAGCGATATTCCGATGCGACGGTTTCCTCATTTAACGCGAGCCCGAGTACGGATCGAGGATCGCAATCGCCGCTCGCTACATACGAGTACTACTATTAATAATATTGTTGTAATACACACGATGCCCTCTCGTGCGGCTAGGAGTAATCGATCGGGCACGGACACCGGAAGCTTCCTGCCGGTTTCCGATAGTACGACCGCTCTGTGCAATCTCGCTTCTTCCGCACTTTGGAATATTTCAACGCTTTTTATTTAGACTATGAGATTGGATTTTACGATCATGTTAATTTAGCTCGCACTAAATCTGCCGCTAGCTCGGATCGTCGATTTGCTATACCGATGTACTCGTGCTGCGAATTACACCATAGAAAGTCAACATCGCGTTTCATAAATCTCACGACCGTTTTATCGGCTCGTAGCGCTTTTATATTTGTAATTCTGCTCCGCAGTAAGAATAGGCTATAATCGTCGACCACAGTCGCCCCGTTTGAATGACCTTTATCGTCCTTAACCCGCAACCCCGCGACCGTTCCCCTCCAGTTTCCCATTTACCATATCCCTTTCGAACCCTATTGTCGAACAATACCCGGTAAAGTTCGTAATGCAAATTTAATATCGATTTCGTAATCCAAACAAAGGTTTAAAACTTGTGGCCGTACTTATGTCCTACCTATACTCTCCTTTACACATGCAATATGCGTTTAAAATATTCCATAGAAATAATGTATTCGCATTTTGGTGATGAATTAGTAATACGATATTCTATAATGTTTCAATTCACGCCGCTTTAATTCTTTATAAGTCTTTTTAATTAAATATTTTCCCAGAATGACCCTATTCATGAAATAATTCGCGTCACCATACCGTGTTAAGGATCCAGAGTAGTTGTGCTGTAACTTCGCATTTCGTATTCCTGGAATGCGCGAGTACCGCGAGTTCACGTAACATGTAACTCGTATCGATTGCGTCCATTTGTGTAAGGCGTCACTGTCAATGAGCAATAAACGTTCGTACTTTTAATGCAAACGGGAATAGAGTAATACAACGACAAAAACGTGATCGTTGCACTAGGAAGTCTCGACATTATTACATCAATATCAGCTTTTTGTTTCAAGTGGAAAAAACGGTAATGCACAAAGCTGGCATTTCATAATGTTGCGTCAATCGTTGTTATAGCTATTTCCGTTTGTGAAAATGACAATGTTGAAAATGACAAAATAACCTGTCCAGGAAGTGGTTTGATAAGGACTGAAATGGAGAAAGGTTTCGCAATCTTTATTTTTTTTATAGATAGTAGTCAGTTTTCTACGACGGTT
Source organism: Silvatares holzenthali (assembly GCA_026537445.1). Lineage (NCBI taxonomy): Eukaryota > Metazoa > Arthropoda > Insecta > Trichoptera > Pisuliidae > Silvatares > Silvatares holzenthali. Next base: position 1,136 of record JAPMAF010000535.1, on the reverse strand, counting down.
TTCTTAGTGGCTCCGAAAGTTGACGATTCTCTGTATGCGTACGTACCCGTATTTATTAATTTAAATACTCGACTCGAATCGGATGCGTTCGAGGACAAGAGCAATGCGCCCCTGTGATTTACCATTCGTGTTTGATTATGAATTGCAACCGTGTCCCTATTGTTTCTGGGCGGTTGCTACTCACTGGCCTTCGAGAAGACGCCGTGAAATGTAAATAAAGTGATGTACTCGTACCTATAGAAATTTCGCGTCGGATGTTGGTCATTCGCGAGATGTTTCACTTTTATTCAGCTGTATTGTATTATGGGCTTATCGTTCATCGCCAGCACAGAGACATCAAAGGCGAGACCCAGTATTTTATCAACTCGATTCCTAATTAACATCGTATATTTAGCTACCGTATTTATCTCCGGGAGCTTCGAATCCCATCCGGATAAGAAGCTCGCACATACGTACGAGTATATATACTTCAGTGTGTCTATTAGATGACCATTTCTATACGGCGAGATACCGCGGGGATCTCGATGTATGGGTAGCCTCTTTCGAGAGTCCTTCCTTCTTCCTTTGATAGACGGCAATATCAAAGAAACCGATTTCACCCGAGATATCTTCATTTCGATCTCCGTTCTGCGCGCTCGCTATTGACTGAACTTCGAATAGTCTGTGTTTGTGTAACCTCGCACGCGGTCACCGATCTCGCCGCCGACGTTACTGTAATGTTGATGATATTATAATCTCTCGATGAGGGAATGTTTATTTCTCTTCTCAGTATTTAATATAATATATCTCGGATCACGTTGGCTTCATTTATTAATGTATCTATTATCAAATTTGTATCTGTTCAGCATTTTTTAAAATAAATATCTTATTAATGTTGTTTAATATGCACATATATACATCGCTCATATCTGTCACACGGTGCGAGTCCTTGATGAGACATGTGTTCTTTTGTCTTGCCTTTGTTTAAAAATGGATCATTGTGCTAGGATTTAGTGCTCCATGATGTGCAAGTAAAGTAGACTAGTTTAGTCGGTCTCGTGGTCGAGTGGATAAAGGCGCTCGACTAAAGCGTTGGAGGAACGCTGGAGGTCGCGGGTTCGAATCCCGCCGGAGTGAAAAAAAATGTATTTAAAAAT
>JAPMAF010000534.1:0-14093 GCA_026537445.1 Silvatares holzenthali | reverse complement strand
CATAATTAATTTGATGTTTACGTAAAACACAACTTTCAAAGCAGACCATATTAAGAGTCGAAGAATATTTACAATATTTTTCAAGCGCAAATAAATAATAACTAAATCCTTTCCACGGCTTTTACTCACATCCACATTATACGAAAAGGATGCAGAGTTAAATAACCATATTTACCGTTAAACCTAATAACGTCTCTCAAACCCTTATTTCGATGGTATCTTAAATTGTGTAATTTTTATTATTTAGCTACAACTCTCCAGTCTACTGTTATACCTACGTCCCCTATTCACTATGAATATAATTAACCTTTGAAAATGAATACTCTGCAGTTATCTTACAAAATATGCTTACCGAATTTGCGATTGGTCCTTTTCTTTATTGTAGCAATATTTCAAGTACTTATAGACTTCTCTAGAATATTCTATCGTCCATAATATGATACAAATTCTTTTCAGATACGGCTTAGATAGTTGCATGAATGTTAGCTATTTATGCCGAATGGTCTGTGAAATCCGTTCCTTCATATATATCCATAATTCTGTAACTTGCAAAAATCAATATTATAACCGTATATTATGTTGTATTATTGAAAACAGGCAAACTTTTCAAATCACAGTTGGTTCTCAATTGCACATTAATTATTCGATTTTATTTTTGTAATACAAATCTATGAAATATGATATATTGGATCTGAAGATGCAGTATACACGCAATCAAATAGACGAGCACTAACCTATATAATCGTATAGTTGAGTTTAGTGAATTAACTGTACTGATAAATTGTTCGTTCACATTCAACAGCATTTTTGTATTATCTATTATAATCAGTAGGATATAGATAGTGGACGGAAGTTTTGAAAACAGTGTCTCAATAACACTTTTAGATAGCAAAATCATTTGAGCAGAGCTTCCAAAACATTTAGGTGTACATAATTTTACTCGTAATGGTACGTATAAATTGTATATAATACTATAACGTTAAACTTGACTTGCAGCAAATATGTTTTTTGTATGATAATCAATTTTGATTATCATACAAAAAACATATAAGCTCGAATTGTAACTATTGCTTTACATCTGTTTTTCGTTATTCAATGGATTGAGTCGTAATCTTATTAAAACTGTTTTATGTAAAAGATGTTTTTAACTTTGTTAAGTAGCTTTATTATATTTTGAAGATGGTGACAATGGAGAAAATGTTTTCCGTTTTGCTTTAACTTTTTTTTATTTAGCGTTCAACGCAACTTTATGGAAAAGAAATATTGTCACCGACGAGATCTTAAAGAGAAGGATCACTAAATCCAGTCACTAAAATTTATGAATGTGAATAAAATAAAAATATTTTTAAGGACTATTTAATTCCCTAAATTATAGTACCAATCATAGTTCATTAAAAAATCTTTATTGAACCTATACTTACTGTTATAATATAAAATATTATTATAATTGTACAAATCCTTTTGTTTTTTTACAATCATTACAACTACGGTGAAGAGCGGCTGAGAGTGTCGAAGGAAAATTGTTTAAAATTGAACGCTTTCTCGTGTTACTTTGGGAGTGAAATTGTTGCTAAATTTATCTCTGTCTACGTAACACCTTAGCGAGCGCTTTATAATTTAATAATTAAAATAGTTTTATTAAATAAATTTTTCTTAATATTTCATTTTGCTACACACTGTACATAATTCCATATAGACGCATTTTTTTTAAATCTTTTAATAGGAGTATTAATTACGGAATTGAATAAAAATTAAGATTAAGACACTTTTCATATTAAAAGCATTCAGAGAATTGACACTTTCTAGCTTTTTCCCAAGCTTTGCGATTTTACAGTTATTTTTGTAGATATTTTACTGTCTTATGTTTTAACGAACGAATTGTCCTTTGGACACCCTTTGCCGTTGCACCGGTAGACATAATGATATTCACTGGCAAACACCACTTTAATTATAAAAGAAGCGTTATAAATATTGTATAAATAATAGTATTTATATAGAGTAATCTAAAATAAACATAAGATGAAATGGAATGGAAACAATAATATCCACTGGTTTATTACATAATATATATATATATATGAACATAAGAAATACTGTGACATTGGTATAATATGCATTTTACTAATAAGATTTACTGTCGGTAATTTGATATTAAATAAATAACTGTAATATAGTTTTTGGTTAGATATTGAATTCATTATTTATATGGAAGGGAGTAAGCACTTATAATATTGTTTATTATAAACTATAGAATGTATTGTAAAATAAATAAACTATGATTAAATGTTATGCGTTAATAATAAAAGTGGTTTTATATTTACACTATTCCAATCACCACACAATCATATTTCGCACTGAAAAAAATACTCGTGCAATATATAAACATATTTTTTGTGTATATTGTAATATACAAAAGTTCAAAAATTATATTGTACTTTTTCTGAATATTTGAACAATATCACAAGTGTCCATGCCCACTTTTTAAGATTAATTTTTGGGTCATTTTTTTAAATACAGATCGCACAACACTAAAAGTGAAGTATATCAATATCTTATACAATATCTACACAAAGCTATAATGTACGCTTGTATCGTAAAAATATCATGATGTGATGATATCATGCACAAGCTGAGATTCGAACACTAAACTACCTACAGATAGACTTGCACACTTATCCCCTCGGCCATATGCTACTTGCTCCAAAATATTACAATCTCTACTCCTTGATTGTCGCATTTTATCAGAAAAAATAACAACAACGTAAACATAGACTCGATGAAATCCCTTGATAAAAACGACACCTGGGAAACCGCTGCAGATCATATCGATTGAAGATACGTAAGTGTACATAGAACATTTAGGAAGCCACGCATTTATATAGAATTAATGTTGTAGACTCTCCACAATGTGTGTACGGGGAAAACGAGGAAACTTTATAACATATGTTTTTAACTGCAACAGGTTTGACGATGGACTATACTCGAAATTGGGACCTAAGGTTCCCCTCCCGACAGACATTTCGTCTCTGCTGTCGCTGGAGAATACGGCTGTCTTAGGGCTAATCACAAAATTAATAGCCAAAAACAAAATAAAACAATAAAAAAAATTAAATCACATACCAATATTACATCTAGCTAGGTGGCTAGATCGCCGAATCAAGACGGATGCCAGAAAAGGAATAAAACAATTTAGGAAGAATCTTGTAGCTGAACAAGCAACCTATATGGCCAGCAGTGGGTGTGTTTCAAGTGTGTAAACTACAGAGTTGACCTCTACAGTTACCAGAGATCTCAAAAAACTCGATCATCCTTATCGAAGATGCTGATAAGGTAAATTGATCCATGTATGTATATATTCAGTTGGTCAGTGGCCTTTAGCAAGAACGCTTCCATTATGTAATGAATAACATTTGCCAACATGCCAACCAACGTTGGACTACACTTCTAAAGAAATTTCATTTATTACATTAAAATATTTATTTCTTTGCACTACATTATACATTAAATGGTTTTTATATTTGAAAAATTTATGTATTATTTATATTTTATTCTCAATATTTATATATGTATTATTTTTAAATTATCATTATTTCATGTATCATTTGTGGTCATTATTATTAATATTATTGTCCTTATTATAGTTATTATTTTTGTTCTTGTTATTGCTATTATTATTTTAGTTTCTTTTGTTATTTTTATTGTTGCTCTTGTTTTTATTTTAATACATAGGTGCATATTTGTATTGTATATAAATAAATAGATAATATATAAAAAAAAAACAATTTGTTATATTTATTCTTTTTTAAGTATCAGCTGCATGCAGCTATAAACAACTGCAAAGCGTCGAACATTATAGACTTACAGAATGCTATTCGGTCTGTACTACAGGAATATAGCGAACATGAAGGCAACATACTAAAATTAACATTACTTCTCTCCGTATTTGACTAAGGCCATGTGAGGAAGGATGTTGCCACAGAAAACTTCACAAATATATACAAATTTTCTGATCATAGGGAAGGACACATAGATCGTCGCCGAACCAATGACCAACCTGATATTTAAAAAAATATCTTATTCTATTTTGGTTTTTGTTATCTAATATAAAATTTCGACCTTACCAAATGTGTTTAATTCCTCCAATGATGTGCAGTTTTTGTTTTGATTTTCTCATAACTTAGCGACTGATACCATAGATTAGATTGAAAGTCGCATGAAATGGATTTTGCCAGGTTTCGTGAGTATGGTAAATTACCAGGATATGTTTCTTCCTACTACTTATATAGTATTTACATGTAAACAGCCCTGAATGACACAAAAAACTCAGGCGGATGGTGGTGTCTCATGTGTAGTACAACGTAAGAAAATACATATAATTCAGAATAAATTACCAAAATTAATTAACTAAATAGGAAAGTAAAGCTGATTATTTAGTTCTCTTCATGAAACATAGCGTCCAATTCACGTGATGCACAATACTAAACGGTGGTATTGCTTACAAAATCTACCACACCTGAATGAATATATTTCTTAATGCAATTTTTGTTAACTTTTTATTTTTTTATTTATAGAAATACTTTTGCGCTTAATATAACTATAACATACAAATCACCCAGTATCTACTTGATAATGGCCCGAAAAGAATCGAAACGTGTTGATTACTCATGTTATTAAAAAATCATGATAAAAATATATCAAAGTTATAAAATACAATACAACTCAAGCCGCTTCTCAAAAAGGGTTGGTAGTGAGAATTGAACACCACACCACTCTGTCCTGACATCCCTTGCTTCATACACGTCCATGCATCACATGCATGCTCTGCAATTATTACGACTAAGAAATTATAGAAAGTTAGATATTTAGGAATAAAAAAATATGATTTTTAAAGTTAACAATTGTTTTATGTATGTAACAATCGTTTTAAATAATATTAAATTAAGTTGCTATAATTCAACACCATACAGAGACATGGACGCATCGAAGAATTTAATTATTTATTAGATAATTTAAATAGTGTGGATTTATGATTAAAAACACCCCAAGAGCGCTTTACAAACGAAGTACAATAAGAACTGCTAATGTTATATTTATTCATTTATTTATGATACGGAAGATCAATCCATGTTATCCGAGTAAGATAGCAGATCACATGTTATTTTAAATATTACGATCTAATAAATTCTTAATTTTGTTTTATGCGGTTTCGTTTGATTTGTTTTGTTCAATATTACATATTGACACGATGCACAATCAAGAACATAATTAATAATAAATAATAAATTATTAAAATACATCACGCGAAATAGTTGTGTCTAGAATGCGGACGGGGTGTGTAGTAGCCAAGAGCGAGATCCAGCAACGATACTGGGCAGTTGTCAAATTTAAACTCACAGTCCGTGTCGTACAACCCACTTCGATGCGCGTCTTGATACAATATGTGCTCCGATGGCTCCGAAGGTAATAATCTCGTCAGAGGATACCTAAAATCCAAATAACAAAGCGATTACTTTCGAGTAACAATTGCTTTAGTTCATCTTACAACTCTTAATAATACACCGGGCTACTTTAAGAGTCGCTTTCAACAGTGATCATACCGATATACTTAATGTGTCTCTTTCAAGCGAACTTAAACATCGCAGTACCATCGAAGCCAAATCAAATTAACCTAGATATAGTTGGGTATATTTTATAGAGCTCGGAAATTCTTCTCTGAACACCAGTTTCTCAATCTATACAAATTGCAGGTGCTACCCACAATTGAGTTTGGTAACTATATTCTGTCCGGTATCAAGAATGTCTTCGACTTTGTGCAAAAACCGTTTATTTAATAAATAATAGGGTTCTCACCAATAGCTTTTAGTAGCTCGAGTACAGTAGTCAACACACCAAAACACTCGAGGTCAGAGTGTTTTGGTATGCATTAAGTGTATTTTACTGAGAACTTAGTCATTGATACTAAATTTGGGATACAATTTTTGGAGGATAGTCTATTTTAACATTGTATATGCATTTTTACTTGAACCTAAATCATATCATACAAAATTCTAAACTACTGTAAATTACCATGTATTAATGCAACAATCTGTAATGGTCCGCAAGTCAAGACTTTTGGGTATTCATGTCGTGTTGTGACATTTTTGGCAACAAAATGTCACAACACGACATGACTACCCAAAAGTCTTTGACTTGTGAATTTTTTGGTCGTGAAAGCCTATGAAAAATATCTGTAATGGTTTTTAAAATTTCAAATCAATAAATATATACGATCTGCTTATTCTGTTAATGATCAACTGTCTCATTACATCTGCCTATTAACTATCACATTTAATGTAAAACGCATGAGAACCAATAAATTCTGGCTGGATTTTGTTCCATCGTCTCTGTTTCCTCTTACCAACAGCACGAGCCTCTTCAAAACCCGCGTCAATTCAACCACTTCCAACAAAGCGTTTATGGTTCTGCTCCAGTAGTGCCTCCTATCCAGGAGATTTTTGTGATAGTTTTGTCAGTAAAATGAAATTGATCTTGATTGTATTAATCCACCCACGAAACCAGAATAAATTATTTCACGTAGAATACGATACTATGCGATGATTATTTATCTTTAGTTTTTTCTAGATAGTGTGGATAGCTAAGAATGTAATGACAATCTTGAAAAGACATGACAAAACAAAAAGAACCTACAAAGGGAATGATATTGGATTGGACAAAACAGCTCAAGTTAAATCTTTGGCAAAAATGAGTAAAAGGAATACAATACAATACTTATCAAGCACATACTCTATTTTGACAAATATTCCTTGCTTCGTTTAAGTTCATACATCTTATGTATGCTCTACAATTATTACGTTGAATATTCATTCATATGACTATTGCGACACTTAATCGACCTCGTAGTGGTTAACTTCACCAAAGCGTTGGAGGAACGCTGGATGTCGCAGATTTAAATCTGGCCGGAGCAAAAAAAGAAATTATTCCTAAATGCATTTTCGATTCAGATTTGAAAAAACGTACCTGTAAAACTATATTTGAAAAAATCAAAACAGCAAAAAAATTGTTTTAAAAATGTATGATCACTCTGGACTGGAAAAGAGTGGTAGATCTTGTATTACCCTGGAGCAATAACACCGTTCAGTATTGTAAGCCACGTAAAATGGATTTATTCATAATTCGTGACAGCAACTGAATAATCAGGTTTTTAATCTCTCCTTTGACTGCTACACAACATTTACATGTACAATTGCACTGAAGATAACAGACCCAGATTAATGTTGGTGTAGTGTCTCATGTGTAGCATAAGATGAAAAAAAAACAGTCATAGCCATCCATCAATATTAGATTGATCTGTTTATATAATATTTTTCGTAGGCGACCTCTATGTCTCACACCTTTAACATTCCCACCATAGATATTTCATACTAGCCTTTCAGCATCCATTCACCCTACTTGACTAGCTATTTCCCAATTTTAAGAAACGAAAAAACAACGTTACAGACCTTAGCAATTCATCTATGAATAACCAACAACACTATATACATCTGGTTTTATAAAATAATCACCAGATGTGCAATTACGCATTTGGAAAGAAAAAGAAATATATACACCTATTACTAAATCTTTAAAAATTTCGTGAAGAGTTATCCAATTCGGTGAACTGACCAGATTAAGAAGGCAACCGATTGCACTATTCACGAGTTGGGGACTCTAGCATAGTTTTGAGATAATGGGAAAAGTAGTGCATAAAGTTATATAAACTGCCTTTACGTTTATTGTACAATGTATAATTGAAATCGGTACTGCACTTAATGTGAATTTAGTCGACTGAAAAGCCAATTTCGAATACCACTAAGAAAATGTATTAGCAGCTGAGCAGTTATAGAGTGGTATTATGTAAATACATTTAATGGAATAATCCGATGTTTGCGAATCGGGAAATGTATTTCAAATTTACGACCACAAACAATTACACCAGACCACAAAATTTGTTGTTCGACATATCTCTGTCAATGCGAATTTAATATCGCTATAAAATACATTACCTAAACCGACTCACTTGTGACTATTATATTAAAGCCGCGAATAGTAGGTGTAGAATGTATAGAATTTCGTACTATAATTTAAAATTTAATATCGACCACAATTTCACTACAAATTTCGAGCAAATTTGATATTAAACTGTTCCATAAAATGCATATGCATCAGCCAGCAGTAATCCAACGTAATCGTTTTTTTAATTGCACATCAAGATAGTACTTCAATGGGAGAGAGACGTACAGTTGAAAACAAGCACAAACTATCTTATATTAAATCAGCATATGAAATCTATGAGGATATATATAGTCAAAAACTTAAAAAATATTTCTCAGCAGGATATTTCCACCTAGTTTCATTAATAATCAGATTTTCAGATTAGTTTTGTAAGCATTTAAATCTGTTAGTTCTAAGATGATACTGTTAGGCATCATTACAGCTGACTCCGACATTTCGTCGTCAAAAGAATTCGGGTTATCTTGCATTTTATTTCATTACAACAGTATTCTTGGCACTAATTTTGTGTAGACACCAATGACAAGCTTGGTTAAATCGGTTTAAAAATACTGAAGTAAACGTTCGTTTTGAATGAAAAGTGCAGCATCATTCGCAAAAACAAATCTCTTTTAAGTATTCTTTGAATTTTCTTTAGCCGTTTTACAGATTGATTAGCTTTCTACTTCACTTAGAATATACATTTACTCTCTCAGTTTTGCCATCAAAGTGAAAGCAGTTAACTACTGAGTGATGTAATGATTTAAGCCATCGTGAATATTAGGGTCTATTTACAATAGTACAGATTCAGGTTCATGTAGACCCACAAACCCTTCTACAAGGTTTCAGATATCTTCTGAGAATGTGATCATAAAATTGGTCTTAATGACGATAATGAAGAAAACTAATCAATTTTTTAAAAATATACAATAATGATCAAATTCGAGAAAGTAGACAATTAAAATAAAACTTACGTAAATACTGTACGAAAGAGTTCGCCGATGATACTGTTATCTTTAGGCAGTAAACGCTGAGCAGCTTCACAGAGAGCTCGGAATATGCATTCTCGTCCATCGTAACCCATGCTGAAATATATCATATCAACCTAATTTTATTTTTCCATACTTTGAGTAGAAATTATATTATATATCGTCTTAGTTAATATACCAGCTGTTGTGTATTGATCTGCATTTTACAAAAGTATTATATCTGACATTCCCTTTGAATCGAACAATATTACGAGACCAAAGTAAAGCTTAAAAGCTCACGGCACTCGCTGGCCTGCCAAGTGTACCGATCGCTTTAAGTGCTTTCTACGCGCGTTCAAGTTGGAGTTCACTCTCGATATAATAGTCTCTTCTCTCCATGTCGATTGGAATCAAATTGTGTGGGGCGAAAAACAAGCCACTTTCACACCTCTCAGGGATGCACTTGACAATTCGTTCTCTTTGCAGCAAACATCGTGAATATTATGTGACGTGTTGAAGGATTCACGAAAATTCATCATATTAATGCCATAACCTTTTTAAAAATACAAACTAAGAGACTTCGGTGGGGTAGATCCTATAGCGTTTCTAAGAAACTATTACGACTGAGTTGTATGATTAAAACAGTACTTCTTAGGAATATTTATTTGTTTTTTTTTTTTAATTCTAAAGAGATATATAAAACATTGAAAAGAAGGCATTCAATATCGTGTACTAATTTTACAATAAGCAGTTAGCTGCTTCTGTCATTTAAAAAGATATTATTCTCGAGCCGAGACCTGAACGCGCGACAATTATTGTAAGCAGACTGGTACACATGTCCCCTTGGCTTTTGTATTACATGTGAAAGCTTACTGAAAAAAATCTAATTAAATCTATTTATATTAGATTACAAAACATTTTATAAATAAGAGTAACAAAGAAAAACCGAAAAGGAAAATGTACATAAAAAGTCTTTCTAGAATGATATCGGCCATGTAGAATGTATACATATTATAATTATTTTATTATTTATTTTCTCCTACGTCGAGGAGAAGGGTGTGAAATTCCACTCAACGTATATTTTGAAAAGAAATTACAAAAATAAATCAAGATACATAAGTGATACAACAGGAAAAATATTTTTATTTCTTGCTGTTGTTGGGAGAAACTGGCATCTCTATAGAGCCTGTATACGATACCATTTGGCCAAAATTCCACTTCCATTACTCTTGCGACATTACATTTTGATATTGTGATCTTGAAGGATTCAAATGGAATTGTCTATGTAGGTTTTAATCTATTCCACCGTTCCTGATATTCCTTTACCTTGCATGTAGTCAGTGATATCCTTTTCACTGGTTCTATGCATCAGATTTGATTCACTTGCAGTGAATGATGTATGTGAATGGTTATAGATAGTCAGTGGGAAGCAGAGAAGTTATTAATGTGTGTTTAAAATTACAGTATTTTTTATATTGGCAAAAAATACTGGGCCAGTTGTAGTCTTATAGAAAAATAATATTTACAATACTTGGAAATTAATTCAACACAAATATGATATTCCTTACTCGTTCATGATGAGCTCTAGTTTGGAGTACAGATCGCGCCGATACCGCCTCGCGATGACTGGTCTTGGAAGCTTGTTGGTCTTCTTTAACCCTTCTACAACCATTGTCTCGTTCGGCAGTTCGTAAGCTACACCCCAATTGAGGCCCCATGTAAATATTCCTGGCATCGGATTACCTAACACCCCCACAGTCAAACAGAAGGCCATCTGGAAAAATAAATGTCATATCTGGACGATAATTAAACGCATCATAAGATAAGTTGAGAGTTTGAGAAATGTTCCATTTCCAAGGTTTTATTGCCTTAATTATAATTTAATAAAAACTTTTTAAGTATAATAGAGTATTGGTGTCAACTTTGATGTACGGAAGTAAAGCATGGACATGGCAGAGACGGAATGAAAGTAGAATAAATGCTAAGTATTTTCGTAGGCTTTCACGATCAAAAGATTCGCAAGTCAAAGACTTTTGGGTAGTCATGTCGTGTTGTAAACGTGTGTGCCGAAACGTTGGCAAACAAAATGTCACAACACGACATGACTACCCAAAAGTCTTTGACTTTAGAATAAGTGCTGTTAAGTTGTGATCTCTTAGGAGAATGTGTGGTAAAAAAGTATATGACATAGTAAGGAATTCAGATATAAGGAATGTGTAGAGTGGATTAATGCCAAAAAATATAGATATATTTAGTTTTTGTTATTATTATTATTATATTTATTTTAATTCATTGGTGCTTAAAAGTGTTGTATAAATAAATTAAAATAAAATATTTAATGAGATAGATCTTTAAATTAACTTTATAATTTACATAAGTTTTTTAATACGATTTAGAAAATTAATTAAAATATTTTAATATGATTTTTTTGTGACTACTTTGTGGTAAAATATGAAAAAACATTAATTTTTTGTTACCGTTTTACCACTTTATTAATTCTAAAAGATTTGCGCATTTTGAACCTTAGCGGCTGATTTCCAAGAGCCTATTAAAAAGTATATGTTTTGAATTTAGAGGAATGGTGTCCAATTCCACATACTAAATGAATTTGGAATATCACACTATTTCAACGTATGTGAATTTGTATCGCGATTGTTTAAAATGGTATCTGCAGTTGAACACCCTGCTCAATATTGAATTGTATCGTATCAGAACTTACGGAATAGCTGGAGCCTTCGGGAAATGTCACGTAGCGTCTTCTCCGAGACAATACTCGAGTTGTATCCTTCCTGGTAAGATCAACTTTCTCAGTTAGTGTGAACAATGGGAACACAAGAAGCACCAATAAAACGAACACGCTATTAGTTTCCATTCTTTTATGAAGCTTCTCCCAAAGTATCTCTGAAACAAAACGATATTTTAAAATTTCGTTTAAGGTAAAATAATACATTTCACTAGACAACAGTATTTCATATTTTTAGGGAGAGAAAAATGTACATTCACTCTAAAGACTCTCAATCTAAGAGACTCGGATATTATTTGGTATCTTTCAAACATATGTTTGCTTTCCTAAATTATTTCATTTCTCAAATCTCGAAGACCGATGCATCTGATTCAGCACTTTAGTTTTCTTTTCAAAGGGTTGATACTATCGGTCTTTCTACCCAATTAATTACGTGTATATGCGTGCCCATCACCTTAATATCTCCCATATTCAGCTCGGTAAAACCAACGCAGCTAACTTAGTGTGTATTGAGTATTGACATTTTCAAGTTAACCCAAACTGTACTCATATTGTGAATCTATAAAGCAACATAAGTAAACTTTACCATCTCGACAATTACCGTGTAATTAAATTATATTCAAATTACAAGTGATTCATTACATTTGGCAATCAGATTACAGGCATTCATGAATAGACAATAAATCAAAGAATATGATAACTTAAGCAAAATAAAATATTTGAGGAAAAAAATAAAAAATTTTAATTATTCAAATAGTAAAAGTAAAAATAATACAATTTCATGCCGATTTCTAAAGGGGCATTGGCATTGTAAATACATTAGCATTGTAAATCTTTCGAACTAATCTCTCGATATTCACTCTTATACATACTAAAACTATGTATAAGCCTGATTAAAAATATTAAATCTAAAAAAACACGTGTTTTGCTTTTTAACTCTCGTTCAATACACTACATAATTCTTTTTAAAACTTCGATAACTTCGATAGAATTGATATACATAATATGAGTCTAATGCTACTTACTAATGCTTACGGCCAAGTACTACAATAGGCTTGACAGCTACCGATCACATATATCTAAGAGAATATTTCACTATTCAAGATTGACGATTGAAAATATGGCGAATATTACGTGATGATCATTTTATTACTAAACGAATCAATACCCGGTGTACAGGCCCTCCCACCCGGTGGAAGACACGATTTGCACTGGAAAAACAGTAAGCTTCAGAATCTACCCAACTTGTGACAATAATGGAGCGAATATTATTGTACACCTCATGAGTAGGTTGGCAAACTAATAGGCAATGTTACCAGAAATAAATTAATAGCGAGAAAACAAAACCGGTAAGTATAAGTAACTACTGACATCTTAGATGTTGTAAAAATTAGATCAGTCAAAAAAAATTGAGAGAAAGTGGTCGAATGCGGGCGCCGACAATGTATCTGAACGCTGCAATTTAGTATTTTTTTTTCAAATGTACCTCCTCACTAACGAAATCTTAAATATTTTCTAGATACAAATAATCAGATGTCAAAATATAAACTAATTAAAATGTAATCATCATTCTTTAATTCTACATTTAGTTTTAAAAATTAATTCAAATGCCTGTTCTTCTAATATTTCGTTTTATTTTTCTTTCTAATTTCAATCCAAATATTTTGTCACAGTATAAATGTATATTCTATATGGTTTAAGATAATATGTACATGCTATTAAAATACCATTATGCGTGTATAACGAGATGTATGAATGTGGAAGAGGCAAAAGATGAGTGTCAAGATTCCCTCTGCCTACCCCAATCGAGACATGGCGTGATGTTATGTATGTATGTATGTCAATATGCATTTAATTTGCAAAGCGCTCTTCGAGTGATATGTATCATGCTATGTATGCATAAATCAAACATTTAATAATACCTTTGCCAAATGCGTTAATTTTTTTGAATGTGCTACGAATATTATAGGGTAAGAATGAGTTCCAAATGCTGATGAGAAAGATAATCACTTTCGATAGAGGGCATATTATTAGAAGTTTGATATAAAAGGTATATGGTTGTAAATACTAAAAGATACTAAGAAAATAGAAAGTAAATAGCTGTTTGATGAAATTAGACTATGTCAATCAACAATACGAAATTGTTACTTATGAAACCAATGCATAGTACTAAGGCGATGTCTAAGGACCGTTCTCAGATGTGTATGATCAGATGATTAAAAATTTCTCAAAATAGACTTATTATTATTATTATTTATGACTGTTTGCAAGATCTCGGTGAACAACGAGTGCCTGGAACAGGTGCAGGAGTTTACGTATCTTGGCAGCAAGTTCACAAGGGATGGTAGATCGGT
>JAPMAF010000533.1:2726-14093 GCA_026537445.1 Silvatares holzenthali | reverse complement strand
TATATATATACACATCAAGGTTATCAAGTCAAAGATTTTTAGTAAATTTTGGTTATACTTTGTTTCCCAACATTTCGGGTCTTATTGCAGTGTCCAGATTTCCAATCAATTTAAAGAGCAGATGATTGTTACCTACTATTGATAATTATATCATTCATGAAGTTTTGTGATACATCAAAGCAACACATTCAAAACATTAAAATTCTACTTTTGGGTACTGTTAATACTCGTAAGATGTTTTTCTTCCGATGCCATTATTGTATCCTATATATAATAGAGCAGATGTATATAGTTGAAGAAAGCCAAAATCCTAATTAAAATGAATGATGCAGGTAGGAAAATTAGTTTATAAAGTATGTTGAAGACCCCTACAGCAGGCTGAAAGACATCACATGCTCCTCCCGCCTCACCCGTCCTCACGTAGGCAATTCTAGTTTAAACTTCCCATCCGTCGGAACGTCCGCACAGTGTTTCAGAACGGATGTAAAAGCCTTCTGTAGTTTTCAACTTCCTAACGCACACACACATACACGTGCATATACAGTACCGACAACCTGGCGCAAGTATGTAGATACACGTGACCGTCGTCGTTTCGCTTGGACGTCTGAATACGGGAAAGTCTACGGTAAAGGGTATTTTTAAAGAGCAAGAATCAGCATAGTGAATTTTCTGATCAAATTGTGACTTTTCAATTTAATCCACTCGACAAAACTTCAACGGAGTGGGAGTAACTGTATGATAGAAAGGAAACTTTGTCGATCGGACAACTTAAACTTTTAGAAAAAAAATATTTCTTTTAATCTCTTTGATCAATCGTTATGTTTTATTATTGATAAAAAAGAGTTAATTTTACAAAATTCTATTCAATTTCTTTGTCAATAACCACAAGATATTATTTGATTGATCTAACATGTTTCGACCATCTACTGGTCATGATCACGAAATCGTTTAGTAGAATTGTAAAAAAAAAATAGATAACCATAGCATATTGAATATGAATTTGAATATTTATAAATAAAATAGATAACCATAGCATATTGAATGATAACATATTGAAGAAAAAGTGATGTATTGATTTACCTACGACATTTACTACATCCTATACAGTTACGAATATAAACAGCAGCAAGCAAACGGAATAAAATACCATGTACTATTGGGTTTCTGTTTTCACTTTTTCACTATCGCAAATTTTCTTATACGTCGCTCGAAGTTGTTGAAACGTTCTTTTCTTAGAGAAGCAGGAAGACATCTTTTTGGGAATATAAAGATGTTTCCAAAAACATATTTTACTTTAAAATATTTTCCTCATTCCTTAAATTACTATAATTAACAAATAGAAAAAGGAGAAATCGGTTACATTGTTATGGATTAAGATCGACGACAAGATTATAAAGTTGTTTATAATTTATTAGGGAACAACGAATATCGGGAACAGGTGAATGAGTTTAATTATCTTGGTAAGTAGGTTCACGAGAGGGTAAATCTATTGAAGATATTATATTAAAATAGTAACTTTATGTAAAGTAAACGGCACCTAGGATTTTATAATCGGCAACATATTGTTTTCGAGAGAATCGCAGTTGGCGATACATATCGGAGTCTTACTAAGTTGGTACTAAGTACCAACCTTGTTATATGACAGTAAAACGTGGGTTTGTGGAAGAAAATGCTTGTTAAACCTCTTAACATTCAAACACAGCATCATTAGCATATAATAAATTTAAATCTCTTGCAATATTCTTTACTATAATTTATTTATACATACTTTCATAACCCAGTTAATAAAGCTGAAATTGACTATTCAAATGTAATCAAAGCAAATCATTAAAATGGAATATTATTGTTAAATCGTGAAAATCAATTAAACAAGTGCTGATAACTCGACAATATAAATTTGTCATTGCTCCAGTTTGATAACCAATTCGATTTGTCAGGCTTAGAGTTTGGCGAAGGTATTACAGCTTGTTGATCCAATAGAACTTAGTCTATCATTCTCTCGATTAAATTAATATCCAAAGTAAACTATGTAAGCATGAAGTTACGAACTCAATCTGTTTGGAAAGGGCTTCAAAAGGACTTTTAGCAAACAATCTGTGTTCAGATATCTCAGCGCTAATATAATTAAATGATTGGAGAACATACCAAGAACATTTCCATATTAGGTAAAAAAATATTTAAATATGTATTATTTTAATTACCTGCGGATCATCGTGTGAAAAGATGGCATCAAAGGCAAACATCTTAGGAGCAGCAACTCCAACTTTTCGATCCTCGGGAGCTGGACTGGCAGCATCTCTACAAAGGGAGGGGTCGTAGAGGGTAACTTGCTTCTTCCGCTTATCTAGACTGAAGAATTGTGTTGCTCCTGGCTGAGGCTCCACTATCGGAGAAGCTACCTTCAGCATTACTTTCACCTGCAAACAAAGAAAAAACATATATTACTTTCATTTATTAAGATTTTTCTTTTCAAAAGCCATCTCGAAGTCTCTGTAAAAAATACCTTCCTGAGGCATTATAATTATTTAAAATTATGCATTTGCCTACTGTCGGTGTTTGTAGCACTGTGTAAGATACTTAATTGCAAAAGGTCACAGAATCAATTTCAACCATAGGCATATTTAAAAATATTTTATTCAATGCAGATTTTTCCTTATTAAATTACATTCATATGTAAACGCAAAATAAAAATGAATTATCGGTATTAGCAAAAAGTAGTCAAGTGTAATTGCTCTTTTCTTCCATTGTTTAATATTGTACATAAAATAATTATATGCATCTTTCGTGACTAGAACTAAGCAAATTAAAATTTATTTCCTTTTACTGCTGCATAGAATTCGCGTATACATTCTTCGCAGATAAAATATTTTGTATACTTACTAGTTTTTTGACATTTTCATAACTCAAATCAATTTGAAGTAGATGGTGATATCGAGGCGTATTAGTGTAGTTTTATATGTAATTGAATGATATATACAAAAAACACCATTAACTCATTTGCATCACGAAAATTAAGCAAAGTTTCGCTGCTTTCTGTTTACAAGGGTCACGTTGTTTTCATAAATTTATAGAACGTACTAGAAATTAAACTAGAAAGATGAAACTATCGAAATATATTAAAGATGAGAACATCGCATATCTCCATAATTTACAATGCGAAATAATGAAGGATTTATAAATAACCAAACGATTATTTTCATAAAATGTATGCTCTAACCTATACTGAGTCGACAATGATTGCGCAAATGAAACATGATTACAAGTAAATTAGTGGGCATTGCGATTAAATTCATGTAGTTTCCCGATGTGGTTCGCATTTCAATTTAATCTTTTCATTTCAACCAAACGAGATAATTAATTTTGCAATTTATTAACGTATTGTGGTTGAGCGTTTACGCGTATATTATTCTTTAATTAATTTACGATCGGACCGAAATTTGTATTGTTAAAAATACCAGTTTTTTTTTCATTCACGCAATGTTGCCATTATGTTTAATCGAACGAATAAGTTGCAGGCAGTGAAATAGATAGCACCAAATTACTCTTTAAAGAATGATATTAGCGATAGACCGGATAAGATGACAACGCATTGCCGGAGGATATATTTTCTACGTGGGTCGGGAACATCAGTGATGATGGAATTTAACGTATCGGGATATAATTTAATGATTACGCTTATTGGATTGTTATTTATATGATCTAAGTTTTCAAAGATATTCGATCAGTAAAAGGTGTTATTATATGTCAATTATTTATTCTGTACATACAGCGATTTGCTAAAGACAGTAAATGGTTCAAATGAGAATATCAAAGAAGAATGCAAATTAAAAGTAACTCTTATGAAACTGTATGGAAGTTGGATGTTTGAGATGGTTTGAATATTTTAAGGGAATGGTAAATAAAAGAATAGTAAAACAGATCTGCACTGTGAATATGAAAGGGAGAGCGGTGCGTGGAAAGCCTAGAACTTGATGGGAACATGTTTCCCGACTTCTTAATAGAGGTAATGTTAGGAGCCACAATAACTCTTGTGATAAGATGCATGAAAACAAAGGATGCGAGAATTGTATCAGGATAGAAACAACACCATTATCTCTATTTACTCCTATCGGGAAGTGAAAGGATATTATATAAGACTCGCTGGATTATTTTGCAGTCCGTAAGAGTATCTTCTCGATGCCCTTATCGATTGCTCCTTTTAGCACTAAAAGTGCAGGGCCATGAAGTTGAGAGCTCTCTCGTTTGGGTAACGAGTTATTTAATATCAAATGACGTGCGTATTGACAAGGAAACTCGATTCGTTTCCAGATGCAATACGGGTATGTGGTGGGACAGCAGATATATAAGACTCGCTATTAGCATATGTCGATAAAATCGGTGTAGTTGCATATACCAATGTTACGTAGTGGTAAACAGAAAGAAGGTCGTAGTTATTATATCATGTCACACAACATAGACAAAGAAATGAGTATGTACAATGCAGAATTGTAGTGTATATATAACTATAGGGTTCATATTTTCTAATATTTATATGTTTTTTTTAACGAATTTTTCATTGTACTACAGAGGATGACGCCTACGTTTAAATTAATATAATATTTTACTTATACTCTTAGATTATTTTTATAACTCCTACGGTAGTAATATTATTACAGTAAAGGCACATTGAAAGCACACCAGCTTAAATTGTAATTAATTTTATGAAAATGTTACCAAGCATAGAAAAAATGCTATTTTTACAGTCGCAAATGAAACTGTAAATGTCACGTTAAGTTACAAACAAAACAAATATATCCGAATTACGTTTTGCAAATATGCACGCTTTAATATATATCCATTACGGATAGCTTTGGGGAATCGTAATGGGTAGTGCGAGCGTATAGTGTGTTGAGAAATGCAAGGTGTGTCGTTCATTAGCTGATTGGCTGATGGTGCTAATTGGCCGTGACGCCTCATATAGGCATGCACTGAATCACTGCTAGGGAACGAGGGTCGAGGGGTGAGTGTGAGGCTCGAGCGCCCACCAGAACTGCCAGCAGAGGCTTAAAGGATGAGCCTACACACAGTTCAGTTGCAAAAAAGCTTTTTATAAAAAAACATTTTGACAATCAAAGGACATCAAATAAAAAGGTGACGCAGTACATTAAAAACGAAAAATGCACATAATGTCTGGAGTATTAGAATCGTTAGAGTTTTTAACTACTACCATTTATACATCACGACACCACCATCCATTTAGGTCTCTAATATTCAGTGCAATTGCACATGTAAATGCTGTGTAGCAGTAGATTATATTCTTTCTATATAGTGAAAGAAAACCTGGTTATTCAGATGCCAACGTTTCGGACCACATTGCAGTGTCCGTTTTCAGGGAACACTAAAGATGGATACTGCAATGTGGTCCGAAACGTTGGCAATGCACCAGAAGGCCTACGAAAATACTGTTTTTTCAGTTCTAGTCACAAAACATGGATGAATCAATGTCACGCATTGCTCCAGGGTGCTCGCTTACAAGATCTACCACTCGTTTTTGAATATATATATATATATTTTTTTTAATGCATTATTTATTATTTTTGATTTTGTAAATATATTATATAAGATAATCTAGCTATTGATTTCTAGTAAAGAAATTTGAAAATTTGGTTGTGAAATCAATCCTTGGATTTCACAACCAAAAAAAAACGTTCTGTGGCTAGATCTAAATAACTAGGTTATCAATCTCTACTTCAGCATTCACATGTGCATTTGCACTGAATGTTACAGACGGATAGTGGTGTCATGGTTTCTCATGTTTACAAAAAAATGTATTATAATTCTTATTCTTCTGCACTAGTTTAGAATCTAGGCGATTACACAACGTGGGTTAATATCGATTCAATATAAATAATACGAAATAAAAATAATTCACAAAAGCTATTAGTAGCACACTGCCGCCCATAGACAAGGGATGATTGCAATAAAAATAGTGTTGGGGTTTTCCGCCGATCTTTTCCAAGTAGAAGTGCTTACGACAGCGTCGGACATTTAAGGCGGCATGAGACAGGAGGCAAGCGGAACCGGAACTAGAAACTACAGCCTTCATTCTGTCTGGGATGACCACGACGGTGGCATTAAAGGTTTAGGTCGGTCTCGTTTTATATACCCGCAGTCTACCGTCACTTATACCGATATACCAGTAAACCTGCCAGACATTCGTGATCAGAATTATTTATTATCAAGATTTCTCCAGAGAAATTTGAGATATACCCTGGGTAATCGTACTTCATCAAATAACATTATTGCAGATAAATCTTGGGAAAAAGACTCGTACAATTATACACATGAGTGTTAAATACATCCTTTCCTTCAAGTACTATATTGATTAAGTGAGTGTCTGTCTATATGATAGATTGTTGATTGTTTTGTATTGTTGAAATATATCTTTACGATATCAGTAATATTGAGTAAATATTTAAATATATTTAACAGTTAAGTTTATAACTGTTCAAGTCATTTTACTATATTAACACTCTTTTTAATATTCATGAAGGCAATTTTCACTCAATATTACTGATATTAGAAAGAATATAATCAAACAAAACACATTTCAACTTACAACGTATTCCTTTAAATTTTATTTTGCAAACTGTCTAAATGACAAATATTCTGGATTGTTAAAATCTATTTTGTTCGATTGTATTCTTTATAATATCAGTAATATTGAGTAAAAATTGCCTACATAAATATTAAAATAAACAGTTTAATTACATTTATAATTGTTGGTAACTTCTAATAAAAATTATTTTCGATTTCAACAATAAATGTTAATTGTATCACTGCCCAATTTAATTTGTTACATATTTAATTTTTCTTTAAAGTAATGTAAGGTATTTTTTGCTTTTTTTTTATTTTATGGATCGTTTATAAAGGGATGTTTTTCGAGGAAATCACCTCAAAAGCGCTGTACATTTTAAACATTTTATTGACGTTGATTTTATTTGTAGTATAATTTTGTAACAATTACTTTGTGGTTCTCCATTTTTAATAAAATAAAATAAAATTTCTATGTTTTAGCATCTATTTACGTAATTAAATAAATAGTGGTAAAGACGAAGAATATCAGTAGATTTTTTGAAAATGTTTTATTTAAATTGTGCAATTGTTGCAAAAAATAGTTTTCAAATTGTTGCCATGCAAAAAAAATGTTTTTTTTTTGCGTTGAAGAAAATTTAATTTCGCTTAGGGAAAGGTTTGCAATATTTCAAGATAATGATTCCATTAAGACGAAATATAGCCAAACGGAGAAGGTAACGTATAAATGTTTTAATTTTTTCAGAAGGTATTGGTATTGCAATATTCCTTAATCACCTCCACATCTTATCAAACTTTAAATCTTCGATGCTCACCCACCCACGCGACCCGCCGTAGTATCCCGCTATCCGGGCAGCATCCCAATGAAGAAGAGGGTCGATAAATACACGCGATGCTGGAGAGATATCCTCTCGAATAGGGTTGTCATCCCGGCTCCATTCAAACTCGGGGGCATTCTTGCATAAAATTAAATCCCGCCGAATGTTTTATGATATTATCTCAGCGGTGCGTAGACTCACCTACCCTGGCGAGGGGCTCGGCAAGGGGATGGTAGCAGGGAGGAACGGGGCGGATGTAAGGTACGGCGTGACTTGGAGCAGGTGAACGAAATTATCACGTTTCGTTAGCAATATAAATATTGGAAAAAATCGAGCCTCCTCGAAGGGGACTGCCTCATAATCTTAAACAGGAAATCATAACAACCCTTTAATATTTCACTGATGCTCGATTATATCTTCGGTAACGATAGGCAAAACTTCCTACGGGATTAATTTTCATAATTAATTTTTCGAAATAGAAAATAGGTACCAAAAGGTAAGGTACCTTATAGTATCTTACCTTTTGGTACCTTACACTTAGTGTCATTTTGAAAAAGTACTCTTACTTTTCAAAATGATAAAAAGGCATAAGATTCTCGATAGTTATCGAGCTATAAGATACAAAAATACAAGACATAATGAGATAAGTATTAATACTAAGATGGATACTAGCAATGGAAAGTATTTGAAAGTTGCTCTTAAAGTAGCTGACACTTATTACAGAGAAGATCTGAAGATATGTAGAACATTTTAAACGTATACACTATATACTACGTATATTTAGGTACTATAAATGAACGCCTCTGATAGGAGAGAACGACTCTAATATAGGTGAATTAATTGAATGAATCTTGAACCGACAAAGAAGTCTAGAACTATCTAGAAAGAGAAACGAACATGGGCTATCTAAAGCCACCTTGATTCCAATGAATCCCAAAAAGGAAGACAAGGAATATAAAACATAATAGACCAGAATTTTTTCTCAAAATCGTATATTTAATTGTTGTAAAAATATTAATTTATTTATACGAAGCTAATTTTACACATGCAGTAAAAAGTTCAAAAATGAAAGAAATCCTTTATTTAATAGAGTACTCATGTGTACGTAATTTTTTTGACCTAAATTAATAAAAAAACCCTTAAGATTTAAGGGATGTATGTATTTTATTTAAAGTTATATAGCTATTTAATCTAATTATTTTGAAACTTTCAGTGCAATCTGAATAATAAGTGAACTTAAAAAGTTTTTTAATTACTTAAAGTTTAGCTTATACACCTGTCATATTAACATAACATTTCCTTCATACTCATCGAGTAAGCTTTATCTATTTTATAGAAACGTCGTCAGAAATAATCGAAAAAGTTGTATATCGGAAGTGATTTTCAGGAAAATTTACCAACATTTTCATATGACGTTATCTCGCACATTGCACTGGCAAATTTAATAGACGTGCAATATTTTTATGGCGTCTGTTTTTTACAAAGGTAAACTTTATGTGCGGAGGAAGATACTAAAGTTTATATTAGAAAATGATGTCAATTTCGCATCAGTGACGGTGACAGCATGTTAGCGCATAAATTCGCAGACATGTATGATTGTATGTGTCTGTATTCACTCAAGCGACACCGGTATTCAGTTAAGAAAAGGAAACATTACGTTACAAAGTATGAAAGGTACTCTTTGCAAAATATGCTGGGAAATTCATACAAGAAAATTTTAGTACATTTTCGATGCACCTACATATAACGAGGATTTCGCAATATATTTTCCATATTACTAAATATGTAAATGTTACTTAGGTTTTCATTACATTTTCTTTCTTGGTGAAGGTGGCTATTATGCATCCAAAAGTTTTCAACTGCATAGTCAAGAAACGATGACCATCGAAAGGTTCTGGAGGTAGTACCTACCTTAGATATCGCAATTTTTCGCTACAATATTTGATTCTATTAGTATCTATTCACAAACCTATATACATATAGGGTTGAACAACAAAAAAATCCAAAGTTATATTACAAGCCCCTACTTGAGACTACTGTCCCGCTCAACCATACAATTTACACGTCGTCTACCCTGAAACTTATCCTTTGACTCGTGTAACCATCATTAGCGGCACGTTTAATCTCTACTTTACAATTTCAGCGCAATACTGTATTTCAAGAATAAAAAGCTTCGAAAATCACGTTTACTTTACCGTTTGATTTACCAGCTGTTATTCAACAGAAAAAATTAGAATTTGCGAGTGAAATGTGAATATGCGACCTTTCCATTCCGAATGACAAAACTATACAAATATATTAAGTCAGGTTTTACCTTTTAATATGATAAATGTGAATGATACAAAGTCGTATCTTCATCGAATTCAATTATTTTTCAATTATTTCCAAAATATGGTTTCTTAAAACAGAAGATGTTTAATATAGAATTGTGAAAAAAAAACAAGAAATGAAACATTGAACAAATGTGTATCAGAATAAAATGTCAGGATTGTATATGTATAATATAAGAGTGCTAAAGCTGCATTTTTTTCAAAATATTATCCTTTTAAAAAATGTGTGCGCAGAATCATCAATCATTTTTTAATATTCAAATCAATCACTATTTTCAACAGGCAGAGGCATCTAAAAGAGGAGAAAATACTTTCTTATTCTCTCACATACTATTTTCCCCTCTTCATTTTATCAAACATGGCCGAGAAGAAGCGATTCGATACGCTCTTTATATAAAAACATCGAGATTGAATAAGATAATAATTAAATGAAACTAAACTTAAGTTACATAAATAAAACGATTTCAAAAACGTATACTAACTCCAGACGAACAGACTAAATAAAGGAAAGAAATGTTAGCATAGTATTTAATCTACAATCGCTTAAATTCGTATCTCAACATAAATACTGTAAATATATACAGTAGCAACCTGAGAGTGCAGTATAATATGGTCTAAAAAATATTAATTGTCTAACATGTCATCTTTGCGATTGATCAATGATTCTGGAGGGTCGCATATGGAAGCGTTGTTGTGATTTGGTGCAAGTGCCAATACTGTCGTCATAACTGCCAACTTGAGAAGAAATGGATCAATTAATGAAAACAGGAGAAGGATGAAGGCTCCATTTCTTTTCATTCGGTTTTATAATTCTGAATCGAATTATTGTATTGCACTGCTTTTACAATATATAGAGGTTGTTCATATAATTATCGGTTGGGTAGAATTATTTCTTTTAAAATTCTATTCAATTTCTTTTTCTATAAACACTAGATATTATTTAATTAATCCAATATGTTTCGACTATCTGCTAAACTGTCAAAACATATTGGATTAATTAAAAAATATCCAGTGATTGTAGATAAAGAAATTAAATAAATTTTTATAAAAAACATTGTGAATCACAAAGTAACTGAAGAAAAAGTTGAATAATTTCCTATAAGTTATAAATAAAACTATAGTTTTTACTTATCCTTTGAATTCTTTTGTTGCCCGCAAGTCAAAGACTTTTGGGTAGTCATGTCGTGTTGTGATATTTTGTTAACCAACGTTTTCGATCATAATCCTTCCATCCTTCGAGTTTTGTAATATTCACAATTGAGTAGAATTGCACACTCCTATTGATAAGTAATAATCAAATGCAATCATTTGGTTCTATTGTTATTAAACTAGTGAATTGCATATTAATCCATTTTATATTAATGTTTCCTAACAAATTTTGGTGTCGTATCGTTAGTACCCTGTATGTTTGAAGGTCTTTCTTGTTTATCTTTCCTTTTATTGCACTATTTCGTTTTCTACAACCTATTTACCGTTTGCTCTAAGCTGTAGTTCCCTTGTTATCTCTATCTGTACCTGCAATGCCTAACGTGTACTGCAAGATACCTAGGAGAGATTAAAATAGTGTACAGTTTAATGAACTCGTTTTTGTCAATTTCTTGTATTATAAATACAAATATATGACACATTTTAAACAAAAAAATGTA
>JAPMAF010000532.1:0-14094 GCA_026537445.1 Silvatares holzenthali | reverse complement strand
ACAACAACTTCTCAGTGAGAAAACTATGATCGTCTGGAAGGCTATTTAACAACCGGGGTACTACCACATCCATGGTCTGGTAAAAATATAATTTAAAAAAAATACAATAAAAAAGTGTATTTAAAAATGTATATTCACTCTGGACTGGAAGAGTGGCAGATCTTGTATATACGTAAGCAATACCACCATTCAGCGTTGTAAGATACGTGAAATATTCATGTTTTGTGACTAGAACTGAATAACTGGGTATTTAATCTCTCCTCCGACTGCTACACAGCATTTACATATTCAATTGCATTAAATACCGACGCAAACGGATGGTCATGTTGTGGTGTCTCATATGTATAAGATAAAAAATAAAATGTGTCACAAACATTGCAAAACTGATGTATCCTCCAGTGATGCATCATGTCAAACATGCAGTAGTACCCTATGGAAAATATCCTCCAGTGATGCATCATGTCAGACATGCAGTAGTACCCTATGGAAAATAGTAAAGCCATAGCACATTTGAGTTGTCTTGGAATAATGCGTGTGTTTTCTGATTTATTTGACAGTTTTGGATGTGGAGACGTTTGAGCGCCTGCTGGGTCCCTGCATGCAAATCATGAAGCGCAACATTGACGACTACGAGGACCAGCTGGTGAAAATATTTGGTTCAAAGACCAACGTAGAGGACATCCGATGAAGTGGAATCTCATGTCCCACCCGTACGTCTGCATGCGTCACACCACTCCTCCCTACTACTACTACTCTCATCTGTCCCCGTCTCACCCATCCCCCATCTTCCATCCTCCATCCCCACTGTCGCATCGCACACAACACACTATACTGTGCCGTATAGTAAACCCCGCATGTGGCTTCTCTCTGCAATAGTCCTTCAATCATAGTCCAAGCGTAAATGTGATACTGCCCATCCACTCTACTCCACTCTATTGTAACCCTTTTCCCTTTATGTACTGATCAAATAAGGATGATGTCATGTTGTGTATGTTTCAAAAGCAATCCCTTAGTAGTGGCAGTGGCCAGCGAACCCGATGAACATGACTAAATTCCTGATTGATGATTAACGGTAATTTGGATGTTCATTATCCCAGATTATATATATATTATAGCTTGGTACATACGTGGTATGGTATACCCTTCTTTCTATCTAAGATAGTTTCGATGTTGGTATAAAATTAAAACATTCGTCTCGCTAGCGCCCCACTGACACATGATGATGAGGTGCATCATTCCGATACTTGCCTTCGACATTTGTATAAGTTTACAAAGAAACCTTAATTTAAATGAATATTTTGGTATAATTGGTGCGTGTCAGTCGCGTTAGCACAGATCAAATCATGGAGCGACAGTTTTGTTCTCCTCTTGCTCCTCTGGGTGTGGTCCGCGAAGCGTTACGGTGAGAACGATGATTGTCGCAGTTTTCTATATAAATAAAGTACTAACTAATAAGACTTACTGTTCATACGTTTACTTTCCCGTGTAATGCCCGCTTGGAAGACACTTTAACTCGCTAAAGAAACTGTATTCGCATACGTAAATGACGATAATTTAAAGATGTACATCATAGTTTATTATAGAGTTTATATTCTCAGTAGTCAACCTGATTTACTGTTCTTTATCCGATCTCGCCTCATTCTGTGTAGAATCTCACCGCTCTGGTCTACGATGTAATGTAATATACGTTAGTTGCGAGTCTGCATCTGCATATGAACAAACTATGTCTAGTAGATCGTGTCCCACTATAAATTATCGTAATACTTTTCATATTTGATAACTAAATTACCCTCGAGTGTGTTCATTAGAGCAGCTAGTCGGAGTATGGCACATTACGCAGACTTCGCTTACTTTGAGGAATCTGTCGACACTATCGGAATGTCCCCGTGTACTAGCTTGTGTTTACTGATCGTTAACAATATTCCTTACTTTTGTAGGTCAGTCAGTTTGCTGGTGTTAATTCTCGTGCGCTAAAAGACTGTTTCGAAGGCTTAGCAACCAAAAATATGTGCGTTAGATGTTTGCAAATCAATATCTGAGTTGAAGATGTCTGCTTGTTGTGATTATTACACAGTTTATATTGTATTGTATGTATTGCACTGTACCTATATGAAATCATTATTTGATGTTACTGGTGATTAAGTACATCAGGTGCAATTGGTATTGCGTTGATCGATCTGTTATTCAACTGTTTATGTTTAGTCTTTAATAGGTATTCGTTATTCGAGCTTAAACTATTTTCGATGGAACTGCAGTCGTCATGTTTGCAATCTCCGAAATGATGTTATATTCTCAATAATTATATTATTATTTTAATATCTTCCCTCCAATCTTTTACAAATGTGCATATGCTTCATTTATTCCATATATTTTATTTGTATATTAAATCGTTTGTTTATTTTTATGAATCTCTGATCTAGTCATTGTTTTTTTTTTCATATCTTTTGTTCACTGTTAACATCTCTTCATGGATCTGTCTAATGTACGCACTTCCTTTATTCCACAAATAATTCCTAATTAGGTTACTTTATACTGTTCAATATTAAATTTAACTTTTTCATGCATACTAATTATTTAATCTTATATAAATTGGCAAATCTGCTAACCTAAGACTAAACTTCATCAATAAGAATGACCAAATTTTATTTTTACAGATTTGCCTTGATCAAAACTCAATTGTCTTTTTCACGATTTCCCACTTTTATACAATTTAGAAGTGAGAAATTTTGATAGCGAGAGTATGAAAGTGGTCTACGTGTAATAGTTATTTCGATCTGATGTTTAGTTTTATCTCAGTGGGTTGAGGAATTGGATAGATCGAGGGATGAGAGACATAGTGGGGTAAGTCATAGAATGAAGTCACGGTTGCTTCTCTGAAAGTTGCGTTTTGCATTTGTTATAATATTTATGTAAAGTGCGCAAATCGTTAGAACTAAAGTTGACTTACGCTGCTTCTTTTCTCATCCCAATCGTAAATATCATTTAGAAATCAATTCATCTGTTGGTCCAAGTATTGAAAATATTAAAGCAATGGTTGAATTGACATTTCCTACAGGTGAACAAACGTTTTTTCAACAGATGGATTGTAATTTATAATGCTGTTAAATGTAGAGCGCTCCATTTTGGTGTTGCTCCATCTTTGTTGAATGTGTTATTAATACCTAATTGGTCTTTCACTCTGATCCACTATTTCCAAATTTATGTGATCGTACACACGATACTTGTGACGTGATGTGCGTAACTGAGCAAATCATTGACAGCTGAGTCTGCCCAGTATATACTTGTGGGGAATGAATATTCTCTCGCATGCCCCACTTTATAATATAGTTTGTGTGTTTATATTTTATGGAGGAATAGCGTGCGAACAGGCTGTCAGTGATTTGTCACACAAAATGATAAGTACTAATGCGTACTCAGGGCTTTTGGGGTTCGGGTGATTTCAACCAATGTGAACTGACAAAAGCGTACATAAGTAAAGAATTCTTATGATACGTAAGCCGAATTAATGACTCAAAAGAAGTTTGACAGCTGACTCGAGTGTTACCATATTGGAAAATACACTGTTTTCTCTGCGAGTGAGTTGACACGACTTTGTAATTTTTATTATGGAAATGAGCAGAGATGAGCGGTAGTTTCCGAACAATGGCGGAAGCTTTAAGTACGCATTAGATCATAACCTATCTTGTTTATTTACATTTATCATATGTCTATGAATCTTGTTACTATTATTATTATGTATGTGTATATTTTCTCTTGTATATTTTAGTTTCGGACCAATTTTCCACTCTACGTATGTGTATATTTACTTTAAATACTATATTATGCTTGCACCTGTGTGAGCGGCACCCCTCCATCGCACGTCGGCGATGAAAAGTGTGCATCCCTGTCGTGTACGATAGGCATAATGTAGTCAGGTGACCGGTTACCAGTCACCAGTCACCAGTCTCCGCTGGGGATGTCCTGTAATGTCGGACGAGTGAGATATCACGGAGTGACGAATGCGAGTTATCTGTAAAAGAAGTCCCAAGGATTCTGACAGGGTACAGAGACAGATAGCGTTATTGTGTATCGTATTTAATTGCCCTCATTTTACTTTGTAAAACGATGTAAAGAATATTTTCCCCTTTACTTCATGTTGTTCCACAATCTGTATCAAAATACAGAGAGAAGTAAAATTGTGTGTGAAATAAATGTTTTCTTTTTAAATTAAGGTATAGATTATATAGGTAAGGAGTTATCGTAAGGAATACGCAGTCTAGTATTGCCTGTGGCAGTGTTGGATGTGACCGACTCATTAACACGCGCACACACGGAGGGCCTTTCGGAGTCCGACCGACTGTTACGTTACGTATTTTATTTGGGAATCTTTAAATTTAATTTAATATAGTTTACAAATTGTTTTGTCCATAATATCAGTACAAAGTATTTATTAAAGATTCTTTCTCCTTTCCTCGTGTTCATTCCTTTATCTGAAATGATCAGTATTTTATTTATTAGTAGCGAAGTAAAGTAAGGTAAGTGCAAAGGAATAATATCCGCTTGATAAATTAGATGGAGGCCGACCGGTGCGGGCACTGTCGGCTGAAGGACACTCATATTCTACTCGTGTTAGGAAGTACCTTTAGTTGTTCCTCCCAAACTCTAATCTGAATTTGGTGTGCCATATGACTAAGTGCTGATCTATTTCTTGGGTGCGCCCGACAATGTATATTATAAATTATTGATGCCATCGTTTTTCTATTAGCAGGCTAATAAAAATGTGTTTTACCGTTTAATGAAAAAGATTTTATTTGTTGCATTATTTATGATAAATTTTTATACAAAATGGCGCAATCGCTACAACAGTTACGTACTGGCTCGGCTGACGGCCGAGCTTGTTGCCGGCCGGCGGATGAAGGCAGGCTGTTTTTGTGCAATATAACATAACATAGCGGAGTGTGTATATATATAGAGAGACAAGGCACGAGATGCGAGGCTCGTGTATTATGTATGTATCGGTGGTAAAGGTCCACAATACTTCGAGGCAATACTTCAAAGGTAACAGCACGAGACACCTTGTGTTGGATCAGAAAGCAGATTAATATTATGATACATCATTTAATGTTGTGTTTACCAATGTTAAAGCCTAATATAGTTTCCCTTCCCATCGTAGAACATCTATATATTAAATTACCTTCTCTGTATCTGTTGCCATATCAAGATCATAAATGTGATAGCTTATAAGATGATGTCTCCCCACTTGATGAGTTTCCCCACTTCCCGATGTCCGCTGTTCCTTACCCAATATTGATGTGACTTTATTATAACTAATGCATATCAAGTTAGCCGGTTGATATATTTGGGTTTGGCAATTATTCAACTAATAGAACTCGAGTGTTTTGCACGTTTATTTGGTACGCAGAAGAACGGTGTCGATCCCCTTATGCTGCTTCCCCACATAATGAGCTTACACCTCCAAAGTATTTATAATATAATATTATGTATTGTGAAATTATAAATAAAATTATGTTTGTTTGTAGATTTACTCCTGCTTTTTATTACAACCTTTCCATGCTGACGATATGATATGATACTGCATTTATTGAGCCAGACATCAATCTATTAGTTATGACATTCGGATAATAAATACTCATATTGAAAATGTGTTAAATACCACTAAAACACACTTTCTTGGCTCACATTTATAACATTTTTATTACAGTTTAAAGCCTAATCTTTAGTTTTGAAGGGCATTTATATGCAGCTCCAATAAGTACTGACTGGAATGTTTCAACCATGAAACATTTTTTTCTTGACAGTGAACCAGTTGAAGGAAACTAATGAAATTAAATAGGGCTTTTATTTTATATTGTGATTTCATAACACAAGAATGAGGAAAAATACTGTTTTAAGAAACCTGTTTATTTTAGTGAAAATTTAAGACAAACAAACATAAGAGTAATGTAAGATTGCTATGTTAACAGTCTTACGGCAATTCGGGTTCTGTATTGTAGACCTGCATGATTTTCTCCATGATTTCCCAATTCTTTTCCTTCGACAAATCTTTGGTGAATACCTGAAAGCCAAATGTTGAAATTACCAATCTGTGGAATCACTATTCAAAGTAATTTTGATATGGAACCAGATGTTTTCGAAACGAACAGAACTCTGCTGTTAGGAGTGATTATGGAGGGTAGAGTAGTTATTTGCTTTGGGGTAGACATATAGCTGTGGTCTGCACAATTCACCTAGTAGTGCACAAAGTGTTAAATGACGAATCTGTTGGTAGATCTGGTTCTTTACAACAAAAAATTTTTTTTTTTAAAAAATAATAGAGTACTATTCATTTCAAAACTCTTAGATTCCCGTGTCGCCATGTACTTTAAGTAAATAGCTAAAAACGAGAATCCAAATAATCCAACATATGTTTTTTTCATATCTAGGGAAAAAGGATACATTTATTGCAGGCATTGAGATAAATACTGACAATATGCTCCAAACAAGGAGTCTTGAGAAGTTGGTAGGAAAAATATATGGACACATTTTAAGTTACCTTTAGAAAAAATACTGAGGCCACAATCTTAGGTGACGACTAATAGAGATGAGGTTATAAGATAGTATCCCACGAAACAAATACTTTTTAATGAATGTAAAATTTTCTTAATCTTACTTTGTTGACACAGTTGAAACAATCAAATGACTGAAAAATGATTACTCACAGAATACCATGCAGAGTCGTCATCGAGATTATTAGTGAGGGGCACCACTACTCCTAGCGTGTGCAACGCCAGACTGAGGCAGGCGGCAGCCGTGTGGGCCGGTCGGTAGTCCAATACGGCCGGGGAATGGTGGAAGTCCTGCAGGAAGGCCAGTGCCGTTTTAGCGACGGGAGCTGCTTGCCATTCTTGCTCCGAGAACCAACCTTGCAAGGAACGTAGGTAGTGCAACAGGTAACGATGCTGTACAAAATAGAATATTAATTAAAATTGATAAGAGAACTCACATAAATCTGGTGGAGCGATAGCTACTCACGGGTAAAGGTGGATCAGGTTTAAAAGCCAAAGTCCTCAGGATGAGCAACTCCGCGGTGGCCAGGGAGGAGCGTAAACCCCAGTATTCTTCTCCAAGCTCTAGAGGACCAGCTCCCCGATGCAGAGCTCCTCGAGACACATTTACAACATCGCGTAATCGAAGTGGATCATCTCTCAACTTACCAGCCAGGCAAAGGCATGCAGAACCGATCACCTAAAATATTAATCACAGATTAAACTATAAAATAATATCAAATCATCTTGCATCAAAAACAGCATGTCTTGAGAAGGCAATAAACAAAAGGCAACACTATTTTCTTTTTAGCTATCAGCATTCAAACATCCATCTCAAGCCGGAAACAGCTTAATTCTCTAGCAATGAATGGCTACAGAATGAAAGAGTAAGCAAAAAAGCAGGTTCACTTCAAGAATCACTGACATCATCAGACTACCCTATCTTTCTTATGCATCCACACACAATTTACATAGATCACTTGAAAATAGATCAACTAATAGTACTGCTTTGAAATGCGCTTTTCGTCAATTATTTCGTAATTTGGAGTTCCTTATCACCGTGCTCATGATCTCGATAATAAATTAATGGATAAATATAAATGCAGCGGTTTCTCATTTGCTAATCACAAGACAGTAATTGTTTTTATGACATAGTATTATTAAAATAATAAGCACCAGAGCCGCACAACTTTCAAACAATGACAATCTTTTGGGATCTACACCTCTGTAATGTCATAAGCCCCTCGGTCAATATACCTCTGGCAGATGACACTCCTCACCTCCTCAATTTAACCTACTGTATTTTTATATCTTCGTCATGTTTTTATATCCCTTGAATGTCTTTATTTAGTGTCGTTTGACACATGTTTTGTTCTGCATTTTTTATATGTTTATTCTTCATTGTATATTTTATACTGTTATCTATTATGAACCTTAATTTATTATTGTTTTATTTTTTAAGTATTCCCACAAAGAAGGCACCACCGAAGCAGGCCTAAAACATCATAGGACGCTATGCGGGATAGGGTAGAATTAACGCGGGACTTGAAGAGGCCCATGTTATAGGTAGGAGAAAACAGACGACGGAAGGTTATTCCACAACCGGGCCGCCTCACATAAAAAGGACTTAGAGAATCTATTAGTTCTCATGCACTCAATATCAACTGTGAAGCGGTGACAGGCGTTCGCAAAATGTGTGGCTCTGCCAAACACAGCAGCCCGAGGAATCATTATGCCACTTCCCGAGAGCATCTTCCATGCATGTTGCATTATTTATTTATCCTTTAAAGTGTTATTAAAATTTGTTATCTGTTGTGCATAATTTAATAGATACAATAGAAACCCCAAGATACTTCAATTCGAGAAATGTGAAAAACGTATATTAATACTTACGTAGCAATCGTAACTTGTCTTATCAACTTCTCTGAAGAACTTATGAAAAAGAGCTGCAGCCGTGGCCACAGTAGCCGGTTGAGCGTTTAATTTGATCCCGCATTCAAATATATAGTGCACAGCCAGACTGTGAGCAGGCGCTACGATGTAATCTACCGGTGGAATTCTAGGTTTTTCTCTCTGAAGGGCCATCACGTCAATTACATCCTTCATGGCCAATCTATACACCACAAACCTAGAAATAATTATGAAAATTACTAAGGTGAAGAAAAATATTTAATGTATTTGAAGTTTAGGTACATACTGTTACAGCGAAACGTCACGTATTGCAGCCGCTCACAAATATTCCGATATCTGGTTCAAAATATTTGACGAATTCACCAAGGAGACGTAATCAAATCGTACTTATTCGTTATTTTTTTTTAACATTTTCTATCACATCAACGATTTTGAGGCTAGCTTTAATGTCATAGACAATTTGTTAACACTGCTCATAGATGTTACTGGCATTATGGTTTTCATCCGCTCGGGATGTTCTTGACCCGTTGTTAAGACTAGGCGAAGGTAATGTGATTTTTTTCTTGACCTTTCAGCCAATTTAGTTTGATGTATTTAGCTAGGGTAATGTAAATTTTGGTATTATTGAAACTGACATCCTTTTCACGCTAATCGGTTGCTGGATAGCCGGTGCCGAGTATGTTGAACATATTGAGTGCGGCACCGGATAAAAAGATTCAGCATGCGTGAAAGCTCGTATTAAGAGCCATGCACTGAGAGATCAAAAATGGATATCGGTTAATAGAGTAATTAAAAAAATATGTGACATTGAAATGATATTGTGAAATTCGCGCGCAATTAGGATTGTATGGAACTAATCCGAGGGCATATGATATATAACAGTGATTCCAACCTTTGTAAAGTGTCCGAAAATATCATCAGGAATAAGCTGCGCCCTCTTCCCTCACTACGGCCAACAGTTAGGTTTTACCGGAGGGAACTCAATGTTTCATGCATTTTTTCTATGATAGCTATATAGTTAAAAGCTTGGGAATTGATTTATTGAGCAGTATAAGGTTTAATTGAAATAAATTAAGAATGTTTCAACCAGGAAGCTGTCTAAAGAATAAGATTCCTAAAATTTTTTGATCGTTTGTAAAATTCAAGCAAATTGCATTGAAGTAAAAAATACGAAATATCGATTAATTGCTTCACCTCTTTATTAGTACATCAATAGAAAAAGCCATGTGTCAAGTTTGAATTTACACTCGTCTCATATTACACAATATATTTGTTTGATTGCGAATAATAACAGTATTGGTACGATTACAGTATTTAAAATTGATCATGGCATAATATTCCATACATTTTTCTTACACTGATACTATAAACAATGTAGCTATTTCATCTGGTGTCAATGTTTTAATGATATAACATAATATGTAAAAATAGTGTTTTTATTACTATTTGTAGGTCGTTCGAATTACTTTAAATCATTGAAATGGAAGAAATCGAGTATAAACTTAAATCCAAGAACGTTATTCTTATAACGGAAGCAATAGAACGATTACTAGATTTGATAATAAAAGCATCTAGTGAAAAGGGAGAGGTGGATGATACTGTTTACCCTTTGACATTTTTAAAGGAAAAATGTACATCAGAAGATCCTGTTGTGAGTCTTACAGCCAGCAAAGGTCTTCTAAATCTTGTGGTTGGAGGCATCTTAGACTTTTCGCCTGCAATGTCTGTAGCTATGTCGATGTTACCTTTAGCCAAGTAAGTGTTTATATACATATTGATGTGAAATACACCTTGTAGGCTAGAAGCTTTTTGGTAAAATTCACGCGGTTTCCACCTAAAACCTTCTACCCTACAAGGTGTATTTCGCATTAGCGGCTGTATAAAAATCTCACAAAACATACTTGTTACTGTTTACAACATTGATTACAAAATAACTATTTACTCTCATACTTCTTGAGTCTCAGTTTGTTCATTAACACCTAACAGTATTTTAGTGTATCTATTGTGGAGTTATGAACTTGATGCATTCACAAGGGAATATGTTCTGAATGTATCTTGTTGAGATGTGGGACTTTCACCATTCATTTGAATGATAGGACCAAAAGGTAGAATTTTAAATATTGAATGGTGTCAAATTCATATTATAAAATAACAATGTAATTCGTTTATCCTAAATTAAACTACACATGATTTAATAACTGATGCAAAAAGCAATAGAGAACTACTGCACTAACATTCTCAAGAGTATCTAATTTTAGTTTATTTAGATATCATCACTCTCAGCAATGGAAGAATGATGAATTAAGAAAGGTAACCTTCCAATGTCTGCCTCCTGGTTTGAGATTTGGTCTTAGCTAATAAAATATTTAAGAAAAAAATCTTCTCTTGAGGTGATTTTCTCACGAAAACAACGCATTATAAATTATTCATATCATAAATAAATAATAATTAGTTTAGTGCCGAAATAAATCTCACAATACTGTTTGTTTGTTTCAGAAATTATTCCGCTATAACATCAATAATATCAGGCATATTGGCGCTCATAGCTGAACAGAGTGTGCAGTCTGGCTCTGAATTAATTACCCAGTGGTCCCTTGTGTCACCTCAACATCCGTTGGTTACGGTGTTAGGCCAGCATCCTGCTGCTATAGACAACATTCTCAGTGAAGTGGAGTCCATTTGTCGCTATAATTTAAGGTAACCCTGATACGTTGTTCAAATGGGGGAGGGGGAGGGGGGGGGTGTGATTATGAACACAATATCTGGAGATACTATTTATTATATCTTTCCACTATAGTAATTGTTCACACAAGTCGGTAATGGAAATAGCATATGTGTCTATGTCACTCTTTCGGCAACTCAGCACTTGCTGTGACAATTAGGCGAGAATCGTCCTAAATGTGTCTATATCACTCACACAGGAACCCAGCACTTGCTGTAAGTTAGGCAGGAATCGTCCTTAATGTATCTATATGACTTACACGGTAACCGGCACTTGCTGTAATAATCGGCGGGAATCGTTCTGATTTCAGTCTCGAGCACGCGGTGCAAGATCGATTGCATTCGCAGAAGCACGCCTTCAGTAATCGGCACTATTGGAGTTCTTCGGTTAGCCACGAGGCGTAATAGCGATTGTATCGTGTGCGCTGAGTGTCAAGCAGAATCAGCCCTGATAAGGGCTGTTGCTTCCTTGTGCGATGAGAAATTAGATTTAGCCCTGGTAAGTGCTCTGCTTCTTTGGGCGGTGAGAAAGTAGGTATAGCCCTGAGAAAGGCTGTTTCTTCCTTGCGCTGGTGAGAAAGTGAACTTAGCCTTGAAAAAGGCTGTTGTTCCGTGTAGAAGGTCCAGAGCGTCAGCAGATGAATATTCTAGGGCAGAAGTGGTTCGTCGTCCTTGGTAGAGTGCGTTTCTCCGATCGTCGTGTTGCGCTCCTCCCCGTCCGCCGTTTAGTAAGTGAATGCACCTTTTAGAATGGTACTCCATTCTTTTATTGCCGGCTATGGCGACGCCCGCATTGTAAAGCCCCGCAGTGTAAAAACCCAACATAAACCTAGTATAGGGGTGTGGAGTGCGACTGGGCATTAAATTTCCAGTGGCTTTACTTGCCCGCTGGATACAGTCTTTATCCTAATATCAAAGTAAAGGTATGGTAATAAATGAAAAGTTTTGGTTTTTTAAGAAATATTTATTTATTATCATATAAAATTGTTAATTAAAAAAAATGGTATATTTTAATTTTTATAATGTTTTAATGTATGGTATTTTTGAAAATAATCTCTCAAATGCATACGTGACTTGTTTGAACACGTGTCGCAGTATTCGCTGGTTTCATGGCTGCCACCTTTTTCTGCCCTTTTTGAGCAGACCACACAGTCCTTCTTTGGACCTTTTCTCAAAATATGAAGTCGTCTCTGATGGAGCGGAAGTAGGTGGCCTACTTCGGAGATCTTTGTAATCACCCATTAATTGATCCACTTAAGTTTTGATAAACTTTAATAGCTCATAGGTTTTTTGTTATTCTTTTTTTTATTGCTTTACATAAAATGTATAAGTTAATTGAACATATCTCCATTCCCCAAAAAAAGTTTTTACCAGCGATTTTCTTAAGAAGCAATATGAAGATGCATACTGATCTGCACGATCAACCCCACACATGAATTTAGCGTAGTTAATGACAACGTTTGATTTATCTGATGATGACTGCACCACCCTTGGCCATTCTTCTTATGGATGTGGTTCCTGGGTTTGCATAGGTATTCAGCTTAGATTCTTAGCTCATACTTAGATTCTTTGACAATTTCGTTCGCAAGTTCAGGTGTGAAAAACAATTTAAAAATTTAAATAGGTTCCTTGATCGAACTAGAAACCTATGGATCTGTTGTTTGCGATCCTATATCAAAGTTTATAGTGTCCAAGTCATCCTCATCGGTCATATCTATCCAATCCTCCTCTTGCTTGTTGTCTATGTTTGACATACTCCAACTACTTGAATTGATGTCCAAAACACAATTTTTTTTCCGCTTATGTTAAATAAAATCACTTTCCCTACTACCACTGTCACTCTTCATTGAAAATTCATGGGAACAGTCACTCTGCTCTTCAAAAACAAACTCGTCTTCACTTTCAGTAAGATCAAAATTCTCCTCCATATTTTTTGCGTGGTAATTATTATTCGAAAAAATAATAATGTGTAGTTATTGTTTTAAATATAAAACAGAGCAAAATGCACGACTTTTCACTAGCGGGTACTGCACACATCTGAGTAGAAACATGTTTATATTTGCAATGGGATCCTTTTATCTTTAGAGTAATAAAATTTATACATATTGTTTATGTCACCGTAAAGTGACATCGGAGGTATTTAAATATTCTCTATGTCGCCGAAGCGGCACCAACAAAGTGGTAAGGGTTAATCTTTTCTCAAAACTGAAAGTTCATTACAGAAAAAAAATAACTTTTATTTTCCAAAATTGAAAATAATCACTGTTTTGTCAACTCTATTATAGTTTTGGATGCCACATTATGGATTGCACCGGTAGCTGAATACAATAAAAACATAACTGCGAAACTTCTTAATGAAGATGACAATTCTGAAGAACTTAATTAGTTACTTCGATGTGCTGGTAGTGAAAATACTGATTACATTTCTAATAACAATGTAGCAACAGATGATCAGTGTCTATCTTGATGTGATAATTAACTTTTAACACCTAGATAAAACAATGCGATAAAAGGGCAGTAGATCAGATGACGAAAACTATGTCGAACTCCAGATGGTAGCGATCACAGAAGTCTACAATCGTGCTGAAAAACTTTGGAACTAGTTCCTGAATAATGATAATGGTGTTGGGTTGAAGTTAGCTAGGTTCTATAGCCTAGATTCTCCTAGAATTTGGGCATATCAAAAATTTAAAGTGAACTACACTAGAAAAGTATTTGTAGTAGAAGATAGTTTTTCTTATTTTCTAAAAAATTGTGCATTTAATGCTTGATTAATTTTATACAAGTACATATATTATATTATAGTGAAAAACAGTTTATATTATAAGCAGCTTGTCTATTCCATTACTGATGTGAACCTTGCTCTCAATCAGTTCTA
This sequence comes from Silvatares holzenthali, assembly GCA_026537445.1. Lineage (NCBI taxonomy): Eukaryota > Metazoa > Arthropoda > Insecta > Trichoptera > Pisuliidae > Silvatares > Silvatares holzenthali. Next base: position 60 of record JAPMAF010000532.1, on the reverse strand, counting down.
CTCCGAACTCTATGGTGCGCTCGATAGTTGTTTTCCAAGACGTTCAAATATTTTGACTAA
>JAPMAF010000531.1:0-14110 GCA_026537445.1 Silvatares holzenthali | reverse complement strand
CTCTCTGCACTGCACCGCCAGACAGAGGGCCTCCGACACTGGTGTTCCTGTAGTACCTTTTATTTGATCGATCTAAATGCTAGTTATTACCGGTCTCTCTAATAATTTTCTTTATGAGCGATGTCTCTAAAAAAGCATATATTGAAGACATAACCTATTCTGAGTCTGACGAGATCCTATTCTGAATGTGCAATTCCTTCAGAATAGATTTCACATATCGACATCCCTAAGATTAATTTATTAAAAGCCTGAAAGCAGCTAACTCTTCGGTTTGTGTTCAATATATTACATTATATCTAATTGATTTATTATTGTTCTGCCATTTTTAAGTCTAATCTACGAGTATTACTTCGTCCTGAACTGTTGTTCTATGATTCTTATATGAATATTTTGATATATTTATTTAGATTATTAGATGACTGTAATTGCAGATAAATCTAGACAGTTTTCAAATTATGTATAATTATATCTGTTAGTTCTCCGTTGCTATCTGGTTTTGCAAACAAATAAAATGTATACACAGATGTTGTATCTTAAAGCGATGCTTACTTTGACGGAATTTAAATTTAATTTCGCGTAAGTGCAGGTAAGGTAATTTGATGCAATATCTCTCGAAAGCAGAGATACCGTAGAGGAAGAACTCATTAAGAATTTGCTGAGAGCAGTGACGTATTTCTGATTATTCGACTGGCACGTAATGTAAGACAGATACATTCCAATATACTCCTCGACAGGCGCGCAACGCAATTAACAGGAGCACGTATTGCAGTACGAGTAGATCAATATGCTTCTAGATATTTAAATGCAACTCACGAACGAGCTACGTGTATTCTGGGATGAGTTTGTTCCTAGAACATTTAAGTCATGGTTACTTCAGAATAGATACAAACTTAATGATTTTAGTGGCATATGGCTGAGAGGATAAGTACGCCAGCCTACCGACGGATAGAATTTAGTGTTCAAATCTCAACTCGTACTTGATGTCATTTTTATTTCTACGATACAAACGTTAATTCCAGTTTAGTGTAGAAAAAGTAAAAGATATTGATATACTTCGCTTTAAGTGTTGTGTATCTCTATTTTTTTAAAAAATATAAAAAAAAATTTAATCTTTGAAATAAATTACTGAAAACAAATTTTTAAAATGTATCCTCATATTTTATAGCCAGTAAACATTTCTTAGGAATACTTTTCTGCTTTATTTAGTTGTATTAATGCATTATTGGGGTTCGTGAATCCAAAAATGACTCCATTCATAATCCAGTATAATCTATAATATTTGTATATTTATTTATCACAATTAACTTTTTGCATCTTTTGTAATCCGTATACATAGAGGGAAAACTATTAAATAAATTTAGGATTCTACGTCCTTTAATACTGCAATTAATAGGACTATTTTCAACCAAAGATAACATGCCGAATATGAAGACTTCAAGATGTGATATCAAAGCGTCATAAGGTAGCAGTATTATCATTGCAAGACATTTTTCATTCGTCAAGAATTGTTATCTTACTAAATATTTTTATAAATTTCGATCGTTTACATGTTGAAGATATTTTAAAATGACGCCATTTGAATCGAATTTCATCCGTTGTTTTCTCTTGGCTTCCTGCTAGAAATTTTATTTAAATATTCCAGCAATAAACGAATAACGTCTGAAAGTTCAACTAAACCAGAGGCATTATTCATCGTGAATGCAGAATAAAGGCGCTATCAAATTGCATTCATTATTTCAGAATGTCGGAGCAACCAGTTCGAAATTTGCATTGCAATCTTCAAAAAAAATCTTTGCAAACCGAATCCAATTTCGTTTGTGCTAATATCCAATCCTAACATGCACGTTTACAATTATAAATGCATGTGGAATGCACGGGAATATTCTCATAGGGCTTCCTTTGTACTGCACACCGATAATATTTATTTGCAGTTATTTTGTTTTACCATCGCCATCGTGCCGCTGTTTCGTAAAAGTAAACTTGATAGCATGTCAACGTTAACATTATTCAGAGCATTCTATCAGTTTAGAAAATGCATGTCTATTCTTTAACCAAGAATATAGATCAAACATGTGGTTTATGATAATCCAAAAGCCTGGATAATGGAGGGGTAGTAATAGTATCAGAGCTATCTTGGACGTTATTTATCTACATTGCATTTAAAAAAATAAAATTATCTGCCTTATCTAGAAACTTTCATGTTATCTGTGTACATACACGACTTCAATACTAAAATTGAATTGCCTTGTTGACAAACTCACCGATTTTTTATATTGCTTTTAAAGTTTTTAGAGTAAACAGTTCCCCTTTAGTAATATTCGATTTGGGTGGCTTCCTTATATTTCGGTAGGTCTTTAAGCGAATTTTCTCCGCTTTAACCATTGGAATCTGCCGCAACGGAGATATCATCTGTGTTTTTCCCAACTAGCATTTTAGCAAACACCGTAGTCAGGCAGATTTTCACAAAATAAAGAAGAACAGTGCAATAGGGTTCAGAATATTGATATTTAAAATAGTACCATATAAGCGCAGCGCCCTTGAGGTGATATTCTCACGAAAACGGCGCTATATAAATTATCCACGTTATTAACAATAACTACTCAAAGCCTTTAACTTGCCTTATCAATATACACCAATAATACCTTCTACTAGAATTGAAGAAACGTATTTAATATTGATACAAATTTGCTCACAAACTTGGGTAACAGAAATATATAAAGACCGTTAGGAGTACTTTTCTTTCAGTTGACCATGGCTAACAATGACGAATACCTAAACCAATTTTCTTTAAATATATGATCTGATAAGTATTTTGGTAAGCTATCATGACCAAAACATTAAAGGCTTAAAGCTGACTTTACACAGAGAGACCTGCTCTTCAGATGGAATCTGCAATGTGGTCCGAAACGTTGGCAAACAAAGTGTCACAACACGACATGACTACCTAAAAGTCTTTGACTTGCAATTATGATCTATTCTTTTCTGCCCTTAATCATGCTAAAATCACCAGTTGTAACATTAATTCCCACTTCGTTCACCAGTAAATCATTACTCGAGCATATCATTTAACCTCAGCTACGTATTACTACTAAACAGCAGCTTGGGAATTAGACTTAGCTATGGTGAAAACAACTTCCAATATAGGAGCATGTAGCTTATTTGAATGTACGCGATGTTAACGGTTTAATTTAGAACTTGCATGTATTAGTACGTGAAACTAGTCTATTAGTACCTATACTACTAATTTACAGTCCATTAAAGCCTTGCCTGTAGTCGTATATACCCTGATACAGCATTGCATTATTTGCAATCATTATATGGCAACCAGATCAAAGAGGTTATGTCACTAAATAATATCATTCTATTAATAGCACTCATCTAGACTCTGTCTTTGTTTCAGAGAAAAAATAAACGTCCACGAAACATGCATAATTTCGTATGGATAATGGTTTAAATAGGTATGCGATATCTAGATATGTATGTTGATTTGGTATGTTCTTATATACTTTCTATAGAAATAATAGGATTCTTCTGTTATCGTTTTACAGGGTAGATGAAATTCACATTGCAGTAATGGGTCATTTGTGAACCCGTGCGTCTGAATGACTGTCATACTCGTCTGAGAGAAGTACCTAGGGTATGAAATATGTCTAGTAGACATGCATGTCTGCCGAAGGAATAATTTCTTGAATTGTTGAAATTTGAACTCCGGTATAAATTTCTGATGGTCTTTTTACATTTAAAGTTGTCGGACTGAAAATTCACTGAAACTTACTAATGTAATAAGTCTTCTTAATAAGAATTTCTTGAATTTTATACTCAGAGTTTATTTTCAACATTTAATGCATTTTGTTATTTTTTCTTTCTACAAATCATTCAGGGAGAATAATAGTATTGGAATTGAAAATAACATTCTAGAAATGGCTTGAATTCTACCAATTTAAACATCCTACTAAATTAACTTTTAGAATATTTGTGATTTATATGTTTGAATGCGATAATATTAGAATTAATTTATTTAATATATGAAATTCTCGAGGTCATTGATAAAATTATTTAGTATAGATTTATTTTATGTGGTTTTTAACTTTGCGTTATAATAAATTAAAAACTCACGTCAAATGTCATGCAGAAATTTAGCTTTCGATTTGATGCAGTAAAAACGAAATACTACGAATATTTTTGTCTGAATGTACAAAACGTTAGAATGGCTTTCATGGCACAGTTTTCAAAACTTAAGTTTGTGATAATATATTTATGATCTTGCATTATTACTTGCATTTCAATGCCTTTTTATATTAAGATTAAACGTTGCTATTTTGGCAAAACTCGTCCTACTGGTAACAATTGATAAGAGTAGATAAAATATAAATATATGTAATTTCCAATATTCTTTATTCTCGAAAATATGCAGTGTAACGATAGAGTGTGAGTGATGGTAAATGTATTGTCACATGAGATCTACGCATATCGAGGGAGCGGTTCCCGAACAAATGTCGTACGAATCGGATGACCGAGCGACCGGGAGATAGTTGTCTCTAATAATAATTTGAATATCTAACTGTGACATATTGTGTTGCGCACTCTTTATATAAGTAAGTGTGCAGATTCTAAAATCGATTGTTGCGGTGACAAAATCGTATTCTCTGAAGTAGGTGAACTACCTCTAAAACCTTCCAGAGGGTCGCCATTCTGAGCGATGCGCTTGGAAGCTTCTAGATGCATGCAATCTACCTCACGTATATTATTGTGGTTGTGTTGGCAGCACTACACTAATAATATTTTTACAAACAGAAACCAACAAACTAATATTAACCCATTGAAAGAGGGAATGAGGACAGTTGCCCAGAAGTAAAACCACACTACAGTGCAGAGAGTCACGTTAATTGAGATTTACAGAAAGCTTATTCGCACACTGAACTGTACTTTATTCCATACTCCCATGTTAGTTGTGACATAAGAAAATTAATATTTGATTCAGAGGCCTTTTGCGCACATTCTCTTAATAGGATTTTTTTGTGGCGCGCTCCGTATCAAATTGAAGGAATCAAATTTCTCGCTTTATTTTACTCGGCAGCCTGGTATAAACTTTAAATAAACTTAAGCTACATCCGGCGGTCCATCCCATAAAATTTTGGCGAATTATTCAATAATGCCAAATGCAAAATTACAACAGATGGCATTAAGAGTATCCATGAGAAAAGTTACAATAAAATCCCGTCGTGTTGCCGTGCAAAAGTTTTAATAATGTATTCTCTCGAACTCAAACGAATATATCCCAAATGCAAACACCGCCAGAAGTTTCATTATTAGTATGTTGTATTTTCCCATAACCAACGTGCAACATTCAGATTCATATCAATATGGCGCAGGCTTATCCACGTTACCTATACAATCAAATCAGGTTTTTTGATTGAAAAATACATATTTTTCACAGTCTCTGTATTTCATTTGATATGACTGAATTGGCGCGTTTTGAATACGATTTTTGAGCAATAAATAATACCATTAATTTTATTGCAAAAAAATATACCAAATGTACAGTAATATGAAGTTTATAAAATATAGAAGTTATGATATAATGGTATTATCATCGTTAATCAAATTGAAAAATCAGTTAATAAGACTATCAGAATAAATCAGCTCATTGGAAAAGAATATTTGTAAATACTTATATTTGACGTTGTTATATTACACAAATTTATAACGGCAAATCGCCTTAATTTAATGAAGTTTCTTTTAATTTAATCTATTGTTGAGTATAGGCTTATTTCGTGTATGAACCATTTTAATCGGTTGCTAAACTTCAGTATTGTCACAAATTTTCTGTAGTTAATCATATCAGCTTACTTGTGGTTCATTGCACCTTTCTTTTGGTCTCTTCAGAAACATTCTTATAATCCATTTTTTGACACATCATATTGTGATAATACGGCCTGCCAATGTTATTTTGTCAAATTCCCTTCTAAGAGTAGTTTTTCCGCGCATTTAAGAATTTGCCACTCATTCTTTCAACATTAATTTATGCATTCCTCTCTCTATTATGAGCTGTGTCTACTCTGCCAATAATCTTTTCAAAGTCAAAGTCGCAGTCTCAAATATGTATAAAAACGCAGGTAAATGCAAGCTTAGTTAATTGCCAAGTTTGAATAAATGTATTTACCCTACTTTAAAATGGAAATTAAATGTTGTAAAGATTTATTTAAAATTCTATGCAAATGATTAAGCAACATCTCATGCCTTGTGGAATAAGATATTTTACTCTGAGTTTTGTCTATAAATTGTCAATCTGTGTGTATACAATACACACTTCCGACTAGCGCCAAAGTAAAGAAACTTCTCGATCTTTACTTCTAATCTCCTTTCCACTAAATAAATTCCGAGTTACCCTCTCACTCAACAAAATCACCTTATCATGCCCCGGTTTTTTTGTATCCAGAAGCAAGCGGCCAAGTTCGTTAAACAAAGTGTATAATGTAATGATTATAAATTTGAATATGGTCGGGTATTGTTAATTTAACCTTGAGTTTAAATTTAAATTATGCAGTTTGTATACTCGAGAAAACGAGCACGTTTGATGGAAATTTGTTGAAAGCATAAAATTTGATGTAATTATTTGATCCTATCTTAAATCAAGTGCGCTATATATTCTTTGATTATTATGTTACTTCCTGTATCTAAGATTAACTATCAACACAAAATATTGTGTACACAATCGATCGAAGATAGAACGATTCACTTGGTAACGAAAACAGTCAAGAGAAAAATATATATTGTAGTTACAGAGATTTTTAAAAATTAATTGATAGGCAAACATAGATCAGCGTGTCTGTTGAATGAATGAAAGATAACATACACCTTTAAAAAATGTAGTTCTTGCACTAGTTAATGTAAGAATTAACTCATCTCAGATGAAAATAGAGTAATGAATACCTTACCCAATTATTGTCGGTTTTATGATCATTTGGTTTATTTTTAGAGAAATATTTTTAAAGGTATTTTTATTCTTTAAAATATTATATCTCTAAGATAAAAACTGATTAAAATAACAAAGGGACCATCTCTATAATACGGTAAACTTTGAATTTTATTTTATTTCATTACTTAAGATGCCATTACCATGTCTACATTGCAATATATTATTATGATGTTACTGTAAGACTTTAAGCTTATTAATTAAAGTGCTTGCGACGATCTGAAGATGCTCATGCTTACTGGGAACATGGAGATCGGATCAAGTCAAGGAATTGACAAGATTTTCATACAGTCCATCTTTAGCTGCTATCTTTCCAGATAGCCAAGAAACCGTATTCATACAAGTGTTTCCATATTTAGTATAAAAAGTGTGTAGTGTAGCGTAATCTAAGCTAACTTAACAATGTAGTGTAGTGTAAGGTGGTTAGATTTCACGCTCAACCCTTGATCTGAGGACAGAAATTTCTTTCCAATGTTTACGATTTTGTTATTTGATCCTTTTTTAGCCGCCACGATAGTCTATGGCTCGAAAGAGTTCTTGACTGTATAATATGTTTGATTTCTAAGCCCACATTTCTCTAATAAAGACAGGGAAATCGTTCCAACTGTGCCTATAATTATTCGATCAGCCCGTTCTAGTCATTGTTCTATGTTGCGATACTGATGTCGCTATTAGCAGTGACCGAATATTTATTTACATATATTAATATCTATTGTATTTGCCAAACCCTGTTGGAGTGAACGCATTAATTTGCCAGCTCATAGAAACCCGTTGATTTCGGTTTCCTAGAAAAGTAATATCTCACGTAACTCCCAAAGCGTGCAATAACCCTTTTTACACAACACTGCATACGATAATTAAATTACTTGACGTTTTTTGCGCGACACGCGCCGAGAGGGTCTGGCTGACGGGGGTGTACCGGGCTAGGCTCATTATCATATGGGACGCCGGCCCCGGACGAACAAAGGCGCCCTTTGATCGCGGGGCCAGATTTAATACAGCTGACGCGGTAAATTTTCATTTTCGATGTTTTGCCCTCAAGCCGAGAGGCTGTGTGAGAGAATTCCAAAACAAGAGCTGGCGCTAAAGGTAATTCAATTTAGATCGATGCGATTGTCGGACGTTCACTTTAAACTTCGTGCCGTCTTCCGTGACTTCAATTTTGAATCAAATCTACTCTCCGGGAATTCAGAAATAGCTGTTGGTAATTTACCACTGTATAGTTTATTCTACAATCGTTATTTTTTATTGAAGTGTCCGTAAAAACTCTCAAATTTATAATATTCAAATATGGGTATCTCTAGCATGACTGTGTAGGGCATGACTATTGTTAAGGAGAAGGCGGCAGTAAAGGGTGCATGGTGAAGCTACCAATAACAGTTGCCGTATGAAATCACGCTTAGCGCGGCGTATCCAAGCAACCCACACACTGCACGCAAATAAACTTTGTACATTAGTTTTTGTACACCAAATCCTATGAATCTGACACCCATATTAAATCACCAAAAGTGATGAATTGCTTTTGGTGACCTGTAGCGAGATTATTAATACCCCACCCCACATTGATAAATATTTTCGTAGGCTTTCACGACCAAAATATTCGCAAGTCAAAGACTTTTGGGTAGCCATGACGCGTTGTGAAATTTTGTTTGCCAACGTTTCGGACCACATTGCAGTATCCATCTTCAGGGCGAGTCTGTCTGTGTAAGGAAGGCAGTCTGCCTTCTGCTTGCCTTCTTTACACATACAGACTCGCCCTGAAGATGGACACTGCAATGTGGTTAGAAACGTTGTAAAACAAAATGTCACAACACGACAAGTCTTTGACTTGCGGACCCCACATTGATGCTCTCAAGAGCGCTAGTATAGTATTTCATAGTGGATATTAGAACATGAGTATCAATAGTTTCTCTAAAGCATTTTTATGCAAAGCGACTTCCAGACTTCGAAATAACGTTCCGACGTCCTTCTTGTTATTTATCCTCAAATCTATAATTTCCTACATAGCGTATACGAACACCATTGTTTTACACGCGGAAGTTATTAAAGAGTAAAAATTGAAACAAACTATTATAAGATTTTACATAATAATTATTAAAAAAATTAAACATTTTCATATACATATATTTTTGCCGTGGTTCAACATAAAGATATGGAAGGAGTCGAATAAATACATGAAATATTTCCAAATACGCGATAGAATAAGTAACCGTTCCCGGTAAGATTTATCCTCCAAGCCAGCAAACATTGCATAACGCTAAGAATTGTTAGGAAACAGATTGCAATAATTCGTAATAAATTTCCGACTGCACTCACAAAACGACGGACAAGTTTTGTGTAATCTGTCTCAACAGAGCCGGTGCCGGCGCTAGATCCGACTGACTAGAATATACAGACGCAGATGGTAAAACTTCGTATATTGCGAAACTCTCAGAGATGAATGCAATTGCATTCAAATTAATTTGTTATTGTTTAATATCAACCAGCAAGTTTCGATTGTCATATTTTTATGAAATTATATAAACACGCTGCTCATTTTAATTTAAATAGAAATCTTCTTCTTTTTCTGGCTATCGTAAATTTTAATGGTGTTTATAGCTCAGATATCTTTGATTTAATTTATTTTTTTATTTTTTTTGTTTAAAAATATTTTTTTGTTTTCCTATATTTTTACTTGATATGCAAGAGCATTATACTTGATAAGAAGAGCAAGAGGTTAAGAAACCTGTATGGTTCTGGATTAAATTTTTTTTTGTATGAAAAATTAATAAACATATTTTATGCAAATTTTAGTGTCAATCGATACAAACGATAAACTTTGTAGCGTTTTGGTAGAGTGACGACAAACGTGGTACTAAATATTTGTGAGAATATTCCATAAAAGGCAAAACGTTAGATTTTTCTTAAACTTAGTCCTTAGTCAGAAAAGGCAGGCACGTACATGTGCAATCATAGTATTTTTGGCATACCCATATAATGTACAGAATATTTATATATTTCAAGATGTACGTTTGATTACATTTTTAAAAATTTTATGTGTTCTTTAAATTTTATAAAACTGTATTTAAAAATACATCGTTTTAAAGGAAGGGAGATTGCATGCCCTTCTTATACGATATACTTATATCTCGAAGTAGAATATACAAATAATCACCCACCATTTATTTGCGTACACATTTTAAAATATTTTTAGGTATAGTTTTACTGAGTTATTTCTATTTTTGGTTTTCACAGAAGCACTCTCACTTAGTTAATTTTTTATCGTTTGTTCTATTGAAATATTTCTTAATTCCATTGCAATGCCGCAAATCTTTTTGAATTAACTCAAAATTTAAACGTCTTACCTATCTCTATGTATCATAAATTTGTCTGTTGACCTCTTAATATTAATACAAACTTTTTTTATCGCTATATCAGTCCAAGTTAATCTTTGATTTGCTAAGAAAATACTGCTTTCTCAAATACATACACACATTAGTGCAAGAGTCACGGGTTTGTGTCTTCATTTAGTATGTGTAATTAAAAAAAAACGACTGAAAATGTTTGGTTCAACCCAATAGTTTTATGGAGCAGTAAGAAAAAGCTTTCTTTTATTGTAGTCGATTTAAAATTCCTCAAATTTCATTATTTTAAATGAAGCTGCGGTACAAAATCCGTTTATGACCAATTTCTTAAAATATTCGAAGTAAAATTAGGAATTCTTTCATTAAGCCAAAGGATTTGCATAGAAAAGGTTTGAATAAAGTTTGTGTAAAGCTTCCCCCTCAATAAAGAAAATTGAATATTCTAGATAAGCTGTAAGACACATTGTTCGCCTAATAAATTGAGCGGAAAAAATTCAAACTCTCCCACAAGGATACAATGCAGTCCTAGTGTTTGAAATAATTTCAGGATTGTGAATTTACGGAAACCATCAAATTAATAATGATTTCTTTTATTTTACTTTGATCTTCACTTGCGCATTATTTCTTGGTGCTGCCTTATACACCCACGAGTCGCTACTTCCATTCGTTCACGATGACCGTTGCTGACTATGAAATGAGCAGCAGGAGCATCTTAGAGAGGCGCCATTGTATTTTTGTCAATTCTTAAATGTTACACGTTGATTAGACTTTTTCAGAAATTTCTATTACTGTGTTAGATTTATCTGAAAAGGATATAAAAGATTCAAAAACTAATTTTAAGACGTATAAAGGTATTGGCATTAGATATCAGAATTCCCCGTCAACAAAATAAGACTTACCATCGCACGCAAACATATAATTACAGTACAAAAAGTATCGGGAGATTACTATACTTTATTATTGCAAAGCATTAAAGTTGCGAACGAGATAGAAGAAATTTGTAGATATAGGTATAAATACCTATTGATATTTATTAATGGCTAAGGTCCAATTAAATTTTGAAAACGGTTAAAATTTGTAATCCAAACACTCATAATCATTTTTGATTAATAATATTCTAAGGTATCGTGATATTATCTAATGAAGGGGTTTTCGCTGTCTAGACGGTCTTTGATTACTCAAGTAATAATTTAATTAAAACATGAAATAATGGCGTACATGACATCGTATAGTTTTCCTAAACATTATTGAACGAATAATACAATATTACTTTGTTCTGTTTTGAAAAACTGGTAGCGCAATTACGATATATGAAGAGATTGTATAGGTGTACAATCGATAGATAGCTGTGTTTCAAATGTGCTTACTAGTATGCTGAATCACGTAGAAGCTAAAAGTGCTTTGATACTTATTCATAACAATGATCATTGAGAACGTTTTGTTTAAATTCAATACAGCCTTCGATACATACTATCATCGACATCATCATAAGGAAAAACTAGACCTGACTACTCTGGTTCTCCACAAGAAGTCAATATCGTTCCTGATTCACAATTCATAGCTCCTGAATTAGGTATTTGATATATCCACCAAAAAATATTAATAATTAATGATAATTAAGTCGCATGTACTATTTAATTAATGTTTAAAAAACACCAACAACTGCAACTAAGCTAATCAAATATTTAGTCATATATGTACAGTGGCCTTGAGTAGGTTTTCTTAGGTAATATAAAATTTTATACATGTCCATGGAAGAAATAAAATGTGGGTTTAGTTCGATTTTGATAAGAAGAATTTTGCGCATCGTGTGTGTAGAACTCAAAATATTCAATATTTCTTCCAACAATTCAAAGGTACGCCGTTAGTTTCAGATGTAATCTCCATACATACATATCCTGGTAAACCGGTTTTGCACCTTTCTTTTGATTCACGCAAAAAAATAAATGCGAACCAAAAGCTTGCCGCAAAAAGAAATTGAATAATGGGAAATCGTTTTGTTTCTGGTATTTCGGTTTTCAAAACAATGTTTATGTCCCAAAACTTTGTTACATCGGAGACCAAGCGAACTTTAATGTCTACTCCGTGTACATTTCCCGGTTCGACTTTTCCATTCCGCAACGGATAACCTACAATTTTCTCGGTTTATGGGAAATTATATTAGTTCCCCATCCAAAACTCGTTCACATAGATACAGTTGGTGTGGGCGATTTATATCTTTTCCGGCAGTAAATAATTATTGTCAGTGAATTCGCTTTTATTAGGAGTGCACAATATGTTGTTACCTAACGAGCACTGCCAGTTTATTACCGATAAATGCATTGGTATACTCCAATAATCTATCTAAATCTTTATTGACTTAATCGAACTGGAATTAATACAAACCAATACCTATACTGCACCAATATTACATTATGCCTACATACTTGTGTTAACAGCAAAGAATATGTGTTTAAGTTATTTCGCCAATTGTAAAACAATTGCTCATTAAATAGAGTAACGTTAATAAAATCTGAAAACTTCTGCTTACTTTGACATTTAGTAGGCACTATATTCTGTATTCAAAAAATTATAAAAAACTTATATATGTAAGTAATAAATGTACAATTTTTCGGGTTACTTTGTAGTTCATTTTTATAATATTTAATTTTACTTTATTATCTTAGTCTATAACCACTAAGTTAATTAATTCATCCAAAAAGTTTTGGCTAACTGTAAGTCACCAGCGATCACAGGTGGATTAATTAAATAATACCTGGTGGTTACAGACAAATAAAATAAAATAAATTGACATATGCATAAGAAAGATTTCAAAAAATCTGAAAATTCAATCATCTTTCACAACAAATAAAAATATTCGTACGCAGAAAAAATATGAACTTGGTTAAGGCGCTTTTTACAGATTTTATATTAAAATGTTTTATAACAAATATATTACACACCACACAAAGTGTTCGTACTGCAAAAATAAAATGACATCTTGGCCACTTCTTGATTTAAGCTAAAGATGGCGTCTTCCAAAGAAATGTTCCAAAGAAATAGTGTATATTTATGGCATTATAAGAGTACCTTTTAGATACTACATGCTTGTATTCTTCATAAGAAATTCGTTGAATATTGTACTGTCCAAGAGAAGGAAAGAAACCCATTTCAAAAGTATTGTTGGCAAATAATAAAATATTAAGTTAGAAGGGGGGATAGCATTTCAATTCTGTATACGTGCAGCGCTAAGGAATTCTCAATATAAATATTCATTTTTCCCGTTAACAACAGTCTCGAATATAGGAATGATATCTTCAGGGGAAACGTCGCCATTTCAGTTTGCATAATGCATCACTGAGCTCACCTGCCTTATCCTCGCTGCAATATGCAGTATAGAGACAACTTATTCACGGTTAAATACAAGTTTCGCATTATGAATCAGTCCTGCAGAAGGTATCAGAAACCCATTTGAACTTTCATACATTTTCCGTATTTTCCAGGAAAGTTGTCAGAGAGAATCATAAAAGAGAATTGGAAATTCAAAAATATATCTTCATTCCTGAAAATTCTGATCAAAACAGTTCCCTGCGAGACACTGTAACTGGACCATAATCTGACTTTGATCTTATTATGGATAACTTTCAGTATTTTATAGACGGTCGCGTGAGCAAATCTTTCATATATAATCATGAATTATTTCGGGAAAATGGATGAAAGGATTCACAGTGCTGAAGATACTACTCTGTCAAGAAAGTACCGGGAAAAGATCAATAATACACAAAATTTTTGTTATTCATCCAAATTTATT
>JAPMAF010000529.1:3750-14133 GCA_026537445.1 Silvatares holzenthali | reverse complement strand
ATATATGTTAAAATAGCTTGATATAGCACTAATGGTGTTGCATTTAGGGTGGTTTATTTCAGCTGACACCCACAATTTTCTTCAAATATATGGATATATAGAAAAATAAATTCCGCATAATTTTTAACATTATAATACTCAGGGTAGATTTTTTAATCATGAAATATTTTATCTGTCGAATAAATGCGTGCTGTTTTTCAATAAGGCAAAAACTATTTTTCAATACGATCAGAAACAACCCAAACTCAATCTGCTTCAAATCAAAAATGGTAAAACTGGTAAAACGTCTCTTCCAAAATCTACAAACATAATTCTATCTTTGTCTCTTTTCCACTTCCCCTGTGGTTGGTAGCACAGTAGAAGTTCACTTTTCATCTATGTATGTAAATGTCACATTTCTTCCAGTTTATATGCATAAAGTAAATACAATTATTTAATAATTTATTTAAAATTTAATTGTAATTTAACTTTTGCCTACTTGTAAAAACAAATTATATTTTTAGCTGTAACATGAGCCAATAATAAAATCTTAAATTTTTATACCCGTAAGGGATGTTGGAGAATAAAGGATGTTGGAGATTAAAGGAGTAGCTCCTGCACCTTCATGACTTGCAGCACGCTTTTCGGTGGACAGTGGGCTACTTCCAGTTTTATTAACAATATTCTTATAATTAAACATACAACCAAATCGAAAATTACATCAAAAGTGCGAAATTAGAAGCCATTCAAAGTGACGTTTTTATAACAATATGTTGACGTACCAAAAATATAAACAGCCGAAATCGTAAATGGAAAGACTCAACGGTTCTTATGACATCTGGTCGACAGTGTATTGTTTCTCACAAGTAAAGGAATTCAGTACAGTGCAAGTCTTCAAATACTGTGTATTCTTTATTAGACAAAGGTTACTTTAAAATCTGCAGCTTCAAATCCATGTGAATGTTTTTTTCTTTCTACAAGTATAATAATGAGTGCATTTAAAAAAATTCGATCTTCTGAATTTCTCAAGTTCATTTTTAAGACACCAGAATATCCATAAACGAAATCCATAAACGGTACAACCCAACTATGCTGCATCTTTTCACAAACAGCAAACCAATAGCAGCCGAAAATACTATGATAAAATAGTATCATGACAATAGTCAAATGACTACAACACATGTTGACTGAAGCTCAACCACCAACACATGTTAACTGAAGTCTCACCAGCTGCAGTTGCAGTTGTCTGCACTACTCTTCAATGGAACCTCCACGTTTATAATATGATACTTTATAAAAATTCAATGTTAATAAAATACTTAAGTAACAATGTACAGCGCTCTTGAGGTGATTTTCTCATGAAAACAGCGTTTTAGAAATGATCCATTAAATAAATAAATAAATTGAAAAATAGAACACACATATTCAACATACAAAATTTATCTCATGATTGAAAAATCGGCCCTTATTACAATAAAGATACTAAAATCCAAACATTCATATATCATTTTGAAACTGTTAATGAATACCGTGAATAATGGAAGCATCAAAGACTTGAATTATTACAAAATATTCATGTGTTTTAATATAATTAATAATTTTCACATAACAAAAAAGGTAAAAGTTATTAAACATGCATCCTCACCAAAACACACGCAATTAATAAATGAGAAATAAAAGAACTTACACTTCTCTCGCATTTTCCATTGCATAAAACTCCCTCCTCAACCACCTTTCAATTTGCAGAGGATATGGAGCCAATACAGTGTCTTGCATCAGATGCCTTAATCCCCTTATCCATATATCACATTCTTTTTCAGATAAGGCTAAAAATAACAAATCAATATCAATAATGAACCTAGACATGAAACATAAAGCTTACAACTATGTTATGTTATTGATTTGCCTAATTCCATCCCAGATTAGAGTGGAGTGGTGATTGGGAATGGTTTATTTGTAACAAATAATAAGTACAATTCCAGTGAATCATTTTGACTCATATGTCAAAGCATTTTTATCAAACCATTTTAAGAATTTTTACTCATTCAAAAGGTAAGACTGAGCGTACACTGAAACACGAACATGAAATACTCTTCAAATATAATACATGTTTCGAAATCCTTACGATGCAAACTGTTCAAATGCTACAGTCAGTTGCCTATGTGCTGAAAATAATCCTAACAGTACAACACAATACACATGATAAACTTTGTTTAACACATTGTATAATACAGTATCATGGAGGTTTATCTGACTCTTCTGTATGCAACTTACACAATCATAGTTATTTGACTCAATTTTGATTTTAATGTAGCATAAAAGAGAAAGAGGAATATGTGGATACACAGTCAGATTTAAATTAAAGATGCAATTATTCATGTTAAAAGAATGTTAAAGTGGCAATGAGCGGGACATGTCGCTAGGATGAGTAAGCAAATCATGGATGATTTGCATTCTACAGTGACATTCCCAGAGGAAAAAAATACCCAGAAAATGCTCAAAAACATGGATCAGTGAAGAAGAAAAGCAAAGGTGATTAAGTAAAATGGAGGTGATTAGAGAAGACCCTCATCCAGATTGACAATGGTTGATAATATGTTATAATGTATATTAATAATATACATACCTGCGACAGATAATGTGCGCAATTTAAAGTCAGATCCATAGAATATCACAAAACATTTAGGATTATCCATTTTCTTGGCCTCTTCGGGCCATCTTTCGAAATCTTTGGAGCCTTTTCCCAATCGGATTTCCTTCACATCCCTGATCTCTAGGGAGCCTTCATGAAACTGCCTCTGGGCTGTTTGGTTGCGAGACCACATGATTTGATGAGTCTCACGTCTGATCATCAATATTTTTCGTTCGGGCCGTTTCCGAGGGAAAAACTTTGTCACTAAAGTTCCTCTCTCCAACTGTGATATAATTTGTTCCATTTCGTGGATTAATCCACTGCATAATGAGCTAGAATCCATCTCTGCTGAGTAAATATATATATATATGTCACCAATAGCACCTAAATAAGACAAAGAATATAACAATACATTATTGTCATATGATATTTTAAAAAAGTGTAACCACATAATTTAACATGCTCCTTCAACACCAAATATAAATCATACCAAACGTGATTCATTTTAGAATTGTCTAGCCAACACCATTAAATTATTGGAAATATTATCATCCAAACTTGTATCGATCAACACACTCAATAGTAAATTTCAACTCCAGTGGTATGTCACTGATTCTGTATAAAATATGGCAATGTATATAGAACCAACAAATTCAATACATTGCCTAAATTTGCAGATAAAATACTTGTTACAATTCATTCAGACATTCCATAATACCCTTCTGTATCTATTTGCGAGTTTCTTCTTATTTAATATTTTAATTTAACCAAATTCTCTTTTGACACGCCTCTTACAGAAAATGGATTGTCATCTTACAATGCTATAATATGAATAGAACCTACCATAGCCTTTCTACATTAACTTGAAAAACATAACCTTTAAAACAATTTGCATGTTTTTAATTACTTATTATTACCGCAATGATTTTAATTACTTATTTTTCACTATGCCCTAGCACAGGGGCATGATGGTGTAAGATCACTGACCAATCACAACTTCCATCTCTCAAACTACTTTCAACACCTACTGAGACATGATTCCTACCTTATTTAGTTAAAATGTGTGTGAACAAAATGATTAAGATTAAAAAATCCAGGCAACAAAAACAAAATAATAAAAAACCCCTACACAGCAATGACAAGAATATCTCCTTGATACTGTGTGAACACTCATAAAAATATTCCTTCTGCAACTGAAATATGAAGATCACAGAATTACAAAAGAGCAAGTGCAAGAACAATTCTTCTATTAATCAAAATGTTACTAATTACAATTTCCATATTATACTTTGTTTTGCGATAAAGTAGTTATTATCCATTTTGCTTTGTAATTTTGAATCAAATATTAGGTGGGAAGCAGATTCGAAATATGATCATGGAAACAGAAGCTTCTAAGCAAACAAACACTTACATTATAAATGAGCCAAATATAAGATAAAAGGTTATCTACTACGTTCAGGATAAAAGTGTGCAATCAATACTGACTGGACCTTGAAATATAGATCGGCCAAACAAAAAACACAATGGAAACAGAAAACAATTACTAGTGCAGTGGAATTAACCTCAATGCAAATCGACTAGAGATTTGAATACTTGGTACTTACATCTTATACCATTTAAAATGTCATAAAAATTTTCAAAAATAATACTATTATAAAAACAACTGAAGTTAGTTTTTCCCGAATTTGCGTAATTCCAGGATGACCATGAAATTTTTCCATAAATAAGTAATAACTTATTGCGCAAGACCGAATAAAATGATCATTAATGCATACAACCTAAAACTGATCAACAAATGTCAGATTTGAAATCTCATCAATTTATTACATTATTTTGAAATCGATTATTGTTCAGTTAGGTGATAGGTTATTGATTATGTCAACCGGTTCGTTCAAAACGATATTTAATTACAAAGAATTTATCAATGAATGGACTAACGTTTTTTTTATTCAACCGCAGCGTAACGTATGTATCGTATCAATCGCAATATGTCATGAATCTATGAATACGGAGCTCTCGTGTGACTAAAATAAATTACGATCGCCGCAAACGGGTAACATTCATTACGTTTGAAGTGGATATGTTCAAACAATTTGTAAATCAACAGCAACATAAGGAACGAAAAATACTGTTTGTTTACTCAAAATATAAATTTCCGCTTTAATATTATCGAAACGTACGTTTGACAAACTACGGAATTATGGGTGGTGCGACGGCCCGTCCATCCGGAAAGTAATTTCTTCTGTCACATACTTGATTGCATATTAATCAATCATGGGGCACAATTGCAGGAAATCACCACACAAGCGAGATTATCACGATAACTGAAACTACAACTGAAATGACACTTGCTAATCGCATGTTGCGCATGGCTACACTGCTAGTGTTTCCGTGCTATAAAAATACTGAAGCTCTAATTTACTTTTTGTCGAGGTTGCCAGGATAAATTAAATAATTTACACGACCCGCCAACTATCCCCCTCGTCATCAATATTCTTTAATTCAACCCTATATTCCTGTTAAACCTTGGTTCCATAATTTAACGTCTACTTCTAAACAATTTATCTCATCTATCATTAGAATGAGATTGGGACATTCTAGTTGTCTCAGTCATCTTGCCAGATTTCATATTGTCGATTCTTCATTGTATGATTGTTGGTTTGAAGAAACAATCATATTTTTTCGTGTGTCCCATCAATACCCTGAATTCATGTCGAAATTGATTAAATGTCATGTTGAACTTCCAACATTAAAATATTCTCTTTGTTAAGTCTCAATAAGCACAGTGTGCATATTGTCTTGTCTAAATTTATGAAACGAAACAATAATAAAATTTAATTTTTTGTAATATATAAAAATATAAACCACCTGACAATCTAAATTGTTAATTGGCTGAGAACATCTACTAAACTAAAAATTATCCCCCTGCACATTGGTGACCAGCGACAGCAATACCCTACATTCTCCTTGACACATTATCTGTATATGACCATTCCAGAAAATTTTATTTATTTCAAGTGTCAATACAGGACCATCATAAAGTCAAAATTGGCATCAAATTGAATCGAATCCATTGCCACATACTACCACTGGATGCTACAAGTAGTGAAGTGGCAATGTTCTTAATGTATTCATTATCAAAACTTGTATTAAATCAAAATAAAATAAAAATTGGTGATGGCTAACAAGCAGCTTAAGGTGTATGTAATGAAATAAAACAATGTAATTGAAGTGTAATAACTTTGTTGTATTAACCTTTTGCACATGCCTACATAATAATTATTATATCGAGTACTAGTGTGTAGTAAGATGCTAGTACTAGTACACTGCGTCTGACTGCTTCACTCACAATAGTTTAATTTTTCATAAAAATGTGTCATAAATTTTGAAAAGACTAGAGCCTTGTACATAAAAAGCTATAATGGCATTATACATCTTTTTAAAAATATTTATAATATATGGATAAAAAATTAATGCGAGTGATTATGAATAACTATATTATAATTTAATACGTAAACTATAGTTAAAACTATTGCACAAATCTTTCAGTGCAACACAATAATAAATAAAAAGAAAACATCTGCACTGTGCCATCCATACAATGCGAGGCCGGGGCAGTAGTAGATTGTTTATAGCAGAAGTCAGGGGGCAGAAGTTGGGCTGGGGCTGGGCTGGGCAGAAGTGTAGGGGGAGGGCAGGGCTGGTGTGGTGGCGATCATTGCATTCTCTTTATTTATCATCCCAGAAAGTTCTCCAGTCCATTAAATACTATGTTTTAAGGAAAAATCACAAAACTAACGATACATTCAATAAATGCTCTACAGTTCGTTCATTTCACCATACATAACTCTTAACACATACCGACATTGTGCTAAATAATAAAAAATACATTATTAAATGTCAAAGACTTTTGGGTAGTCATGTCGTGTTGTGACATTTTGTTTGCCAGCGTTTCGGGCCACATTGCAGTGTCCATCTTCAGGGCGAGTCTGTATGTAAAAAGGGCAGCCTTTTTTTTTACACAGACAGACTCGCCCTGAAGATGGACACTGCAATGTGGTCCGAAATGTTGACAAACAAAGTGTTACAACACAACATGACTACCCAAAAGTCTTTGACTTGCGAATCTTTTGGTCTTGAAAGCCCTAGAAAATAAATAAATTCACATTTCTTTTCATCATTATTTCCTCTCCTAAGTAATCGGAAGGAATCTTAATTTATTATACATAATAGAGTTTTGTATGGCAACGAAACATGGACTTGGCTGAAGAAAAACGAAAGCAAAATAAATGCTGCGGAGATAAGATTGTTGATCGATGTGCGGGAAGATCCTTAATAATAGGACAAGAAATGAAAATATCAGAGAAGAATATATTTAAAAGTAACAATCATGGATATGATTGTTCTATTCGATTTGTTCCGTGGTAACTTTGTGATAGGAGACTTCCATTTTTAATAGTTGTAAAGTATTTACTAAAATAAAATATAAAACAATCCATTGTAGCTTTGTTACTATCACTTTATTTTTTGAGAAACACAACGCGTTTCGGTCCTTTACCGGGCCATTATCAAGTGTGTACTGGTGCTATGTTTTTTATTTTTATTTGTTTAGTGTCTTTCTAATGTACTCTACTGGGCACCGGTTGTGCCAGCGCCCGCCTATCTATAAGAACTAGTGTGCCAGTTTATAACTTTGACACTACTTCGATCCGGACTATTCACTATTACATCTTAAAATACTTCATTGTGTAGTGTACCCATCTGGGGAGAGTACAAAAAAACCCCATCTCTACCTTATAAATAACTTAAAACTATTTATAACTAACATTCTAGAGTCTCATATTTCATTTTAGGCCTAGCGCCTGAACTATCCTATCGATACTTGCTTCTAATTTCCTACCCTAACACCTAAGGGAAAAACATCATCATTATCCGGTCGGCGTCGCATAGCTTGATCCGATCCGCTGCTACTGGTCCAGGTCCTCCGCATCTGGGGGCTCAGCATCCTGGAGAAGTATGTGTTTGGGAAGTGTAATGATGCTATGTACATTTCTGTCTGCTTATATATGTTTCAAGGGGCATGGGTGGGGTAGGGGGAAAGAGGGTAGTCTCGTCAGTATTATAGTTATTTTCCCTATTCAAAAACATTAAAAAATAACCTATATTCGTAGATATTCCTTAAAAGTTTAAGTAGTTTCAAGGGTATCTTTTTAACTTTAAACATTCTTGTGCCTAGGTACATTGCATTCTAAAAATAAGGTAAATAAGGTCTTTTATTTAATCTAAAAATCTGTTAACAAAGTTAAGAAAAACTATGAATATTCGATTTAGGTTTCAGTCGAAAATCTTGTTTCGGTCGGACACTAATCTGTTCACTTGAATATTTTCAGAGTCTCCATGCAGATTTGCCGTCAATAATATTAGATGTAGCCTGTATAATAGACTCGGAGACATGCTCAGAGACAGTCACAGAAGAACGGAGCAGATATTGCTATATTGTCAAAGAGTCTGAGAAATTTCTGTCTGACAAACTTTTGAAGGAACGGCTGGAGATAGACACCCTTCAAGATGTTGGCACCCTCAAAAATAAGAGTTTCTATACTAAATTTATTAAAATCAAGACCAAACTATAGTAAGTACACTTTATATGTAATCTTTACTTTGATTTTCATCCATCAAATCTGAGCAGATCAAACTACTTCAGAACCAACAGCTTTTTATTATTATCTTATACTACACATGAGACACCACGACACCACCATCTGTCTGAGTCTGTAACATTCAGTACAATTGCTCATGCAAATGTTGTGTAGCAGTCGGAGGAGATTGAAAACCTGGTTATTCAGTTCTAATCACAAACATGGACGAATCCATTTCACATGGCATACAATACTGAATGATGGTATTGCTCCAGGACGATATAAAATCTACCACTCTTTTTCCAGTCCAGAGTAAATTTTATAGCATTTTTAAATATTTTTATGTATATATTTTTAAAATCTGAATTGAAAAATGCATTTTAAAATTATTTTTATTCACTCCAGGGAGATTCGAAACCTCGATCTCCAGCATTCCTCCAGTGCTTTAATCAAGTGTCTTAACCACTTGACCGCAAGGTCGACAATGACAAGAGTTCAATTAAAAAAAACTTTTTTTTTAATAAAAATAGAGGTATGCACACTGAAAGTGAGGTATATATATATAATAATATCTACTATTTCTACACAAAGCTGTAGTGTAAGCTTGTATTGTAGAAATAGAAATTAAATTAAAATGTATAAGTGGAGTGTTGTATATGTAGAAATAGAAATTAAAATGTATTCACTGAAATTTCAACACCAAGTCCTATCTATAGGTAGACTGGCACACTTATCCCCTCGGCCATTATGTCACTCCGATATTATTATTAACATGGATAACTTATATAGCGCAGTTTTCGTGAGAGTATCACCTCAAGAGCACTGCAAATAATTTTTGTTACTCATCTGGAAACAGCATTTTAAAAAGTTGTGTTTTTAATCAAGGATAAGAAATGAATATATCAGAGAAGTATGTCAATCAAAAGTAACAATCATAAACAGAATGAAAGTTGAATGTTTGAGATGGTTTAGACATGTTGAGAAGTAAAGCAAGAGCAGTGTAGTAAAACAGATCTACAGTGTGAATATTAGTAGCAGAGCAATGCGTAAAAGATCTAAAAAAAATTGACAGGGACAATAATGTTAAAAGTCACAACAACCGTCAGGCGTGTATGACGAGATGCATGAATGTGGAGTAGGCAAGGATTGTATGTCAGGACAGAGACAAGTGGCGCTCCATTCTCTCTGCCTACCCCTATATGGAAATGGTGTGATGTTATGTATGTATGTTTTAATTGGCATCTAAAAATTATCTAAGGCGGACTGTTATTATTGGATTATTATGAAAATTATTTTGTTTTTTTTCCTCTTTCAGCTATAAGCAAAGAAAATTCAATCTCTTCCGAGAAGAGAGTGAAGGATATGCGAAATTGATAGTTGAATTGAATCAGGAGATATCGGGAAATATCGATTCTAAAAGCATTTTAGAAATAATAAAATCTTTAATAGGTGAGTTTTTTTTATCATGATTAAAAGTAGACTAGATTTCATCCATTTGGAAAGAATGCTAATTTTTTGTAAGCATTAACTTAAAGAAACAGGGTACAGTTAAGCAATGGAGTGTCTTCTATAGACGCTAAAAAGTCAAGACTCTGATATATGTTCAACATTATAACTTTATCATTGATTTATATTACAATTTAGTAAGCTTTACCCAGGCTTATGGTGTAATAATATATATCTTTGATAATATATCTGAGCTATCCCACCTTTTGGGCTTCTATGTAAGACACACCGCTGCAGTTAAGTAACCAGGAATACATATTCTGACGTGAAGCATCAATTCTTAAAACTGATCCATTCAAGTTTAAAAGAGAGGTATCCAATGTGATACTTGGATAAAGGAGGCGACCAATTACACTGTATTGACGTAGATTTTCACGACCAAAAGATTTGTAAGTCAAATACTTTTGGATGGTCATTTTGTTTGCCGGCGTTTTGGACCACATTACAGTGTCAATTTTCACACTCTCTCGCGACTCGTCCTAAAAATAGACACTGCAATGTGGTCCGAAACATTGGCAAACAAAATGTCACAACATGACTAGAATACCCAAAAGCCTTTGACTTGCAATTACACTATTGAATATGATAATTAAAGGTTGATAGGAGGTAAAAGCCTTTGACTTGCAA
>JAPMAF010000527.1:0-14145 GCA_026537445.1 Silvatares holzenthali | reverse complement strand
CTCTCTCTCTCTCTTAATGATTATTTTCTATCCCTATAATATGAAGAAGCGACGAACACGTTGAACACGTACCGAGAGAAATCTGTTCTGAATGTGTTGTGTAATTCTTCCAAAATGGAGACATTTTTTCGTTTAGCTGCTTAGATGGATTATTTACATTATTGTTCAACAACATTTCTTAATTCTTCTTTCGCTCGCCTTCCTAGTACAAATCCCTATACTACACACAAGTATAGAAAACACCTTTATATTTTCAAAACATATTTATGTTACATACTCCAAAACTTACATACTCTAAAACATATTTATGTTACATACTCCAAAACTTACATACTCCAAAACATATTTATGCTACATACTCCAAAACTTCGCTAATTTAAACTCTGCATATTGTGCTTTTCAATGTTAGTTTAGCATCCACCTTCAGCGGAAATGCAAAATAGACATAGATAAAACCATGTACTATCTAACACATGACAGATATTTGCTGTTCATTGGTGTCTAGCCCCTAAATTTTGTAATATTTTGCAATGTCTTAATCGTAGGAAAACCTCGCATTAAAAGTAAATAAAACCTACAACATTGTCGTACGCTTTCTTTTAGGTACTCGTAATCATGTCGTATTGTGGCATATTTTCAGGCTGATTTTCAAACAGACAAAATTTCTTTGAAGATGGACGCTACACTGCGGTCCGAAACGTTGACAAACAGAATGTCACAACACGACATACCCAAAAGTATTTGACTTTTAAAACCTACAACATTTTCAGTTCCTTCCCTTGTTTTTGTGACCATTTTTTTCTGCCCTTTATATTATTATATTGATTATTACGGAGTATTAACATTTTAATAATTGTATCAACAAAAAATATTAGAAAATAATCCAATTTTTTTTAAATTATAATGCGGCATGTATGAATATTACACTAGTCTCGTCCTCCCCGTAAGTCAAGTAATAATTTATATAACAATGGATAGTAAAATATCATTATGCTATGTTCGTTGACACCTACACTAGAGAAAGGCAATAATTTATATATACTTTTTATTTAAAAACAATGATCTTAATCATTTATCTGATCATTTAGAAACAAGGCAATTACACTGATATTGTGATCGTAATTATAACGTTCATTATTTTTTATTACTTTAATACGTCACAAATTCACTTTCAGTTTTCCAAAAACGGAAAGTTCACTCTACGCATCATTTTTAAACATACATCGCTTAGTTTAATATCGGATATATGATATAGGCACAGGAAGGAAATTCAAAATATGTTAATTTTTATATAATACCGATACCAATGACCATTATCGGATACAAAAAAATAATCTATGACATCTCTCATTCTTTTGGTACACCTGTATTCCGCCATAGATCATATGTATTCACAACCAACGACAATGTATTCACAACCATTTGAGAAAATCACACTGTCCGATTCATTTCCATGTGGCTAAATCAAGAGGGCTTTTCTACTTAGCAACTTTTACCTTCCTTCAGACTATTCATGTTACTCACTATAAATACCCTTACAGCATAATCGATCAAATGTATTAATTTAGAGCATGTACACTGATTCAAAGAGAAAATCTACGTTACCTCAAGATACTCGCATTAATAAATTATAATACAAGAAAACTACTTTTAAAAATTGAATCTAAATCCTTTTCTAAAATGTTTATTTAGAAAATTGACCGAACCTGTTAAAATGTATTGCAAGTACTCTAACCATTTACATATATACTTTATATAAACTCTAACCCTTTGACTTTAATTTAATTTTTAATTTTGTATTGAGTGTGTGGATACTTTTGATCGATTATTAAATGATTTGAATCGACTATCGACAGGTACGAAAACCATGTATGGGATGTGACAAATAATTTCGTGTGGGTAGACATATCTTTAGATGAGATGAAGCGCAACTTGCGATGCAATGGGAAAAATAATGGCATTTCAAAAATGAAACATGTCGTGTGATGATGTCAAACCGTGGCATTATAAGCGTATTATGGATGTCTTTTTCGCAACCGACACTTTCCCGCGTGGGTAGCCAATAAATCCTGACTGAGAAAATACCTTTTGGCGGTTCGTGTCAAAACTTTTGTTTCATGAAACTTAAAATGGCGGAGTTCGTGTCAGTGTCAATAGAGGATGTAACAGAATTATGAGAATTTAATACTATACTTCAGTGACTGCAGGACCGTAGTCCGCGGTCCGCGGCCTGCAACTATAACCAAGATTCAAGTTATGGCAATCATTTCACTTTTATGAATCCTATCTTATCTATTCTCCATCCATCTGCGCGGTGGTTTGAAAAATTTCTCTCGGATAACATCGTTAATGTGGGCGTATCATTAGTAACATCAAAACAATAGGCACATCGATTTATTATTAACTTAATGAAAATAAATTATAACACTGAAGCTCCGATAGGCAAACTGGTGGGAATGTAAGAAACTTGAAAATTAGGTATGTGGTATTACTAAGAGGTGGCAGCAGGTGGCAGCATTAAATAGAATGGAGCAGATTAGATTTACAGAATAAGTAAAGAACGGCGGACTAAAAGAGAGCTTGCATGGAGAAAAGGATGAAAAAATCTAAAAGGACCATAGTTTATTTGTCATTATTTTCGGCTGCATATTGGGATACGCTCAAGACTAGCAGTCGAGTAGTGTTGGAATCCCTGCAATAGGCAGTTACACTCGTACATGCAATAGAGACGCATCGGAATAAGAAGTCAGCTAACACAATTCCCAATTTATTATTACAAATCTGTGGGAACACCGTCGATTGTATGAAATTACACGATACGATATATGGAGTGGTGTCTGATACACACTCATTGTATCTTCACATCGATTTATTCCATTTATAGAGTACCGTACAATACTTATTCTATTGAATAACACTTCTAATAGTGTTGTTTTGTAACACTTTTATCGGAGATATTACGAGATTTGCATTGTATTCCTACTACGAGCATTGTCACCTATTACATTCACGTTTCTAGAGTTGCTTGTTCATGGAGATGTTCAAACTTCATCGGATAACATTAAAAATAAACGTATGTTATACGTATATAGGATAATATCGTTAAAACCAACAATAAAAATCAAAGGTAATCTATCTGTAACATGAAAAATTTAAATCATCGATTGTTATATGATCTACAACCATCTGTTTGTTCATTGAATACACAGCGATTATATCTTCTTAGTCCGTCATCAGCTTATAACGCTAGATTTGGAAACTGCCTAACATTTAATTTTGAATATTTGCAAATTATTATACAGTAGTTAGTGGTTTTACAGTACTCATCTGACACTTTCGCTCTTTTTGAGATGATTCTTCTTTAATTGTTGTGAGCATTCCCCTACTGCCTTTAACTATTGTTCTTTTCACCATATCATTTCTTTCAACGGCCTCACTACTTCACTCCAAAGAATTAAATTTAAAGATTTGTTGGGAGGCACACTTGCAAAAACAACCATAACAGTGCTACACGTTGACAAATTTCTTCGAGAGGGAATCATATCGTCAAATTTATAAATCTGAAAATTTACCGAGTTAAAATAGAATTATACCTACATCCATCTGTAAACGGTGACCCGAGAAGCGTGGAGCAAAATGCGAACACTTAGCAATATAAATACCAACCAGTTCACGATGGTAAGAAATCGAAAATTTCTTAACAAAATTCAACTTTCGCTAAGTACGGAAGTAAAACCGTGGTACTTGACATACAATACATACGCGCTCATCTCTCGTGTGTTGGAGATATATGAATATTACTGTAATAAACTGTTTCCTTGACCACCGCGGCATGTAATAATGTTATTCAGGTAAAGTGAAGAGGTATTGTGACACTCATCCTGAAAGAAAGCTGTGTACGCCACACCGATTACATATTACAACGCACTTGGAGTTAAGGACTGGATGGAGACGAAAAAATATTCAGAATCATATAAGCAACCACTTATTTAGCATTATAATAATAATAATAATAAGAATAATAAACATTTTTATTCCTAGTCGAATTATGATTAGATTATGACATATGACTACTTGACTAAAGCGTTGGAGGAACGCTGGAGGTCGCGGGTTCGAATCCCGCCGGAGTGAAAAAAATGTGTATTTAAAAAATGCATTTTTCTATTCAGGTTTTAAATATATGTATAAAAATATATTTAAAAAATCGAAAACAGCGAAAAATTTCATTTCAAAAACATATATTCACTCTGGACTGGAAAAAAGTGGTAGATCTTGTATCGTCTTGACGCAATACCACCGTTTAGTATTGTAAGCCACGTGAAATGAATTTGTCCATGCTTCGTGACTAGAGCTGAATAACCAGGTTTTCAATCTCCCCTCCGACTGCTACACAGCATTTACATGTGCAATTGTACAGTATGTTACAGACCCAGACGAATGGTGGTGTCGTGGTGTCTCATGTGTAGTATAAGATAAAAAAAATATGATACTATAATTAGTATAAATATTTTTAAAAATGTTTAAAAGCAGATTGCAAATGTCCGAGATATTAAATTTTCCCTTAATCATTTTTAATTGTCACCAAATACAAATTTTGTGTGAAAACAAACTTGTTAGTAATGGATTAATAAATATTTTATATTTTTTTCATTCCAGATATTCGTTGTGCTCCTGTTCATGGGGTGCATATGGTGTGTGAGCTCCCAAGAATCGGACAAAAGCAACGAAGTGTTCCCCAAGCCGCCAGCCGGAATTGATCCAATTCTGAGGAAAGTACTTCTTAAAGCAATCACGGATCTGGAAAACGAATATACCGCATCCCCCGGAGAAGAATCTCAAGAATCCACGACCGAATACAACGACTCTTACGATGGCTCGACCGAAGACAATGAGATATTAGAAACGAGTGATAAATTTAACAAAGATGACGAAATTATTGACGTATCCGAGAATGATGTGCACGTATTCAAAAATAACGCGTCCAGCAATGCAGAAGCTTTGGCAAATGTCGTTTCGTATGCAGTAGGCAACGCTGATGTAAAAAATGATACGTTAGAAGCTAGGGAAGTTACTGAACTTCTAAATGCTGACCAACAAGTTCTACCAACATCAGAGAAGCTTTTAGTTGAACCAAACAATCTCTTTAAAAGTGGTGAATTGAAATCCGAGATGGCTACCCTTATCGAAGCCAAAAGTCGGGATAAAGGAATAGAAGCGGAACCGTCAATAAATCAAAAACCTGTTCATAGAAAGAAGTCTACAAAATCTACAACTGTTCGACCGGTTCCATATTCGCCGAAACCAACTCATAACGAGGATGGAGAGAATATTGAAGAAGTTGAAGAAGTGCAAGTATTTAAAGCTCCATTGGTAGCGGCATTTACGGTGCAACAGGATAGCAACGGTTCTCCAAATAAAGTTACTCCAATATATAAATTAGCATCACGTCAGCCCATTGGACCGGCTGTATCGTTAACATCTAAGGCGAAGAAACCTTCGCAGAGTTCGCATTCGCAAAAAGATAAATCTTTCAGTGACCAAGAGCCTAAACAAAATACTGCGGTAAATATTAACGCATCTCCGATTCAATCAAACGATCAACTGGAACAGCAGCAGATTCAATTTTTCCAGCAACAGTTAGAGCAGAAAACAATCTTACTTGAGGAACAGTTACGGCAACTTCAAAAACAACAACTGTACCATGAGGAACTTTTGAGACAACAACAGCTTATTCGTGACCAAATTGGAACGCAATCATTGACAACTCGATTCCAACCAACATTTCAACAACAACAAATCGTATCTCAGCCGCAACAAATTACGTCTCACCCGCAACAAATCGTATCTCAACCGCAACAAATAATACCCCATCCACAACAAATCACTTCTCAACAACAACAAAATCACTTCTCAAGCTCATTCTCTGTTCTGCCCAGCATTTCAGCCCACACTTCTTCAGATAACAGTGAATTGCAACTTCCTCAAAAAGAAGCTGTCGATTTCTTAAACCAACTGAGAAATCAATTCTCCAATCAGCAAGCTTCGCAACTACCAAACCAACAATCCCCTCAAGTATTCTCAAACCAACAGTTTTCCCAACAAATTCCTAATCAGCAATCTCAATTCTTGGGTCAAAATATTCTAGTGCCCTCACAACACCAATTATTACCAACTTCTAGACCATTCCTAAACAATTTTAATGTGCCAGCAAAACAACAAACAGAACAACAACTCCCAATAGCTAAGCCCTTTCAAAATACATTCCAACCTTTAGAACAACAGCAATTGCCAAGGGAAAAATCTTTTATCAATTTTAACAACAATCAAAACCAACAAGGTCCTTCGTCAACTAGAGTGTTCAGACACGATTCCTCTACTGGAAATTTCGGTTTCAACAATGGAAATAATTTCAACAATCTTCAATATTTCCCAACAAATAGCAACAGAAACCTACAACAGCAAACAAGATTCAGAGCTGATGACAAATTAAAGGCTCTACTTCTTCAATCAGGACTGACGTCTGGAGGGAAATCTCAGGAGGATTTAAATATTGTAACTAAAGTGCTGTCTTTAAATCACGGATTCCTTCCGAGGCCACAATATTTCCATCAAGCTTTTAACTTGTAAAATATAAAAGATAAATAGTGAAAGATGTTATCGTTATTTTAATTATAATAATGTATCCTTTTTGGTGATTTCTTGACCGATATTTATTTATATCAATATGGTTATTTGAAAATATTTTTGAAGATAGTTCGGTTAGCGGTCACCTGGAAGTAGATACGCATCGCATGACTGTATTGCCAGATTTTGTTTCTTTTTAAATACATATAAAGAACATTTAGTGTACGGAATGTTGCCCGAATTTTTATGTTATTTTGTATTTAGGAGGATAGTTGTAATACATTCGCAAACTGTAAATAATATTTTTACGTTGATATCATAAATACATGTAATTTATTTTATAGCAACGTTATTAACTATCAGATTTAGTGTTTGATATTCTAACAATAGAGTAAAAAATAGATTTAAGTTTATTTTATTTAGCTGTTACTTAATAATAATTCTTTAATTCCAGACATAGTTTTATGTTTTATCCATAAAGACAAGTTCATTCATCATGTTTATTTTTTATTAAAATATACGTTTTATTAATTACCTCCTTTAGAGCAGGTAATTTGATAGAAATTAAAATGCCATCTTTTAAATTTTTGTGTTATTATTTATAGTTATTAGATTATAAGGCTGTTCACATGTTATTATATTATTTTAAATATGTACCTGTTCCCTTTTCAATTACTATGTTCATCACTTTATCTTTTTGATTAAATGCAAAATAAAATAATTTACCTTCATTTTAAATAGAGTACAAAGTAAAATAAAATTGATAAAATAATCTATTTGTTCTTATAGCAGCACATAATATACCTTGAATGTATAATTTATAACTATTTCTGTACACCGTATTTACGCATTCAAATAGTTTTTACTGATTAAAGCAAAATTAACTGTTGATATGTCAAAATAATGCCAATCCAAAAATATACAATGTTTGTTGCATCCGAATTATATGTAGACTGAAAATTGTAACAATACCAAATCTTTGTTTTTGATACACAGAAAATTTATTAAACCATATCTACCTAATACTCTAAAGTATGTAAAACTTTATAATTTGAATAAAAAAATGCTTGAAAACGATTTTTTATTTATTATTTCAAATCTTTACCACACAAAAATGATATTTTCCATAAGTTCATCTATTTATAATTTTACAATACTACAAATAAAATTAGTGTTTTAACTTACTTGGGTCATTTGTAAGTTTGCATATAATTATACAAAACACAGAAAAATATGAGTTTGAATATATAATTAACGAATTCTCGAAAATTGTAGTTTAATATTATGAAAGTGAACTGAATGGTACAATACACACACATTCATAGTACTGCCATCTATTGGTAACTAATAAACACTTTTATAAAAAGCAATATTTCACGTGTGACGGTCCACGCGAATAGAAATTTTCTTCCTATTCTATATATGTATATATATTTCAATATAATAGAGTGCGTCATCATGCCGTTTCTAATAGGGATGGGCAGAGAGGGTCAATCGTCAATCTGTTTTATCTTGATATACAGTTATAATATTTAATTATTATTATTTTTAATAAAATGTACTAAAGTTCATAGATTTTATTAAGTATGTACTACAATAGATTTTATTTGTTATATTGTGGCGTTCACCCATTTAGGATATCCCCAAAGAACGAGCTGTCAAATATGGGTGGTGCAATATTTTACTTAAAATATTAAATACATTTTTTTACACGAATTTACATAAAACAATGGGGATTAGAATATTATTGAGACAGTAAGAATAAAATATTATTTAGGTGTTTTATATAATGTTTGATCAAGTATATGGTGAGAAATAAATATTTGTTGTTAATAGAAGATTTGAAAATATGTATTATTCTTAGTTTATTCGGGCTCACATTTGCATAACATAAATTCGATAATTGTATTTGATTAAAAAATATATATTTTTTCTTAAATTATTTTTCAAACTACCTTTATTTATTATTTTATTTCTGTAATATCAAAGAATATTCCTAATAGTTAAGAAACAATTGCAGTTTTAAAAACATATAAATGGATCTATGAAGATCAAGAATTTGGTTACCAAATTTTAATCGATGGCTTTGTTCGTAGTCTAAATAATTACGAGTATGCATGAGGAGATATATGAGTGTGGATGAGGCAAGGAATATGTGTCAGAATAGAGTTTTGTGGCGCTCGATCCTCTCTACCTACTCCTTTAGACAAACAGCGCGATGGTGTATTTATTGTATTGTAATCTAAATTTTAATATACCTATTATTATGTTTCTAAGAGGAAACATTCATATTCCATCAGTACTCGCTACCTTCAGTCTGCATGCTCCAGTAAATTACCTGCGTTCTCGAAATCATACTCTTTTCCCTATCCCTTATTTTTCAATAAACCTTGGCATCTACGTGCCCAGTGCCAGGGCTGCGCGTCTTCTTAACAACCTACCGAACGCCTTAGACATATTTCACGACCCATTATCACCCATTATGGAAACATTGTATCTTTTCGTATCATCATAAATCCTATCCCGCTTTCCCTATCCCTTGATAACCGTTTCTTCCTTTTTTACTTCTACCTACTATCCTTTTGCTTTACTTTACATATATTTGCTTTTTTATATTAATTATCGTTTATTATTTTTTTATTATTACTTCTTTTTCTAATTTATTATTTCTTTTTTCTTGTATTTTGAACGTTGTACTGTTATATAAATAGTGAGAATTTTCCCATTGTATGGACGGAAACAATAAGCAATCAAATGTCCATAGACAATGTTAAAAACATAGAAAAATAATCATCGTTTAAACGTCAGTGTTAAATTTTTGGAATAAAGCGCTAAAAGTTTGTTTAAAGTTTGACTGATCATTTATCGTCGCATCCATAAAATATGTAATAAATCTCTAATATTCGTTTTTAAAAAAATATTTTCACGCTGTTACTCTAGATACTAATTATTATACTATGGACACTAACAAGGTTGGATCTTTAGAAGATGAAGCATTAAAACGTAAAGAGAGGTTAAAATCCCTCAAAAGAAAAGTAGATTCAGAAAAGCAGAATGGCGACAACAAACTTGAAGAGAGTTTGCCTAAGTAAGCAATTTTGTTCTTTAACACTAACGTGCCACAATATATTATCGACTTATCACATTAATAGAATATTTTTTTAATCGATTATTTTATTCATTTTCCAGACCCAAATTTCGAAGCTATAGGCCGCAAGATGAAACATTAAAAGAATCAGTATTACCAAATGCAGAACCTGGAGATGTTGTCTCCGAAGTGAAAAGTCAACTAGATGCCGCTAACACTAAAGTAGGTATATTTTGCGATATGCATATCTGTAGAAATACTTGTTGTGTATGGATTGGAAAGATGCATTTTGTATTGAAATGGTTTTATTAATCTCCTTTATTCCCACATTACACTGTTGAGCTTAGTTTATTTTTGTTTTATTTTATTTATTTAACAGTACATGGTACCAAGAAACAAAGTATACATTAAGGATAGGTACAAACAAAGCCAAAATATAAAAAAATACATAGCAATACATATACATACATAGTAAAAAAAGATGCCTATTTATACAAAGTAAATAAAATATATATGTACGATAAAAGTGTTGACATTACAAAAGTGAAATAAAATCAATATTACAATGCAGAGCAGCATATATACACAAGTGAGTTGATAAGGGGAAAAATATACTGTGGGTATGCAGGGACTGGGAGATTATGACAGGATGCAGAGACTGGGAGGGAAATTCATCCAGTTTATTTATTTAGATTCAGTTGTCAAGAGATGAACAAAGGGCAAAGATGTCAGGATTAAAAGGTGCAAGGATTTATAATGATGATTGAAGTAATCCACAAAATTGTAATGATAAATCCTTTTTTGTTTATGTATGACTACACATATGTTGCATGTGTGCAGGTCGGAGTGCCTCATGTGTACACATGAGGCACCACGACACCACCATCCATTTGGGCCTGTAACATTAGTAGTAGAAGAGAAAACCTGGTTATTAAATTCTTGTCACGAAACATGGATAAATCCATTTCACGTGACGTACAATACTGAACTGCTTCAGTTGCTATACAAGATTGCTTCAGGGCAATACAAGATCTACCGCTCATTTCCAATCCAGTGTGAATGTACATTTTTTTTAAATGTATTATTTTTCGGGTTTTTTATAAATATATTTTTACATATATATTTTTAAAATCTGAATCGAAAAATACATTTTTATTATTTTTTTACTCTGGTGAGATTCAAACCTACGACCTACAGAGTTCCTCCTGCGCTTCAAGTCAAGTATCCTAACCACTCGACTACGACACCAACAAAATCCGAGTGATGTTATAAAAGAGACTCCTTGAAAACGCTGTTTTAAAGAATGAAAAATTTTAAAAGCCTTCTAATTAATATTCATTGACATTGTGTTTATTGATGCGTCCTACTGATAATATAAGAATATTAATACACAAAGAGTTCTTTTAAAAAAAATTGTTTTTGAGATGAGCGTGAATCGTAATGTTTCAAGTTCAACTAACATTGGGAAAATATTTGCCATCTTATTGCCAGCTAAATTATGGGTAAACATTTGGGTAGCGCGTGATACCGTCATGTTAACTGTTTATATGTATACTGAATCTACAAGAGGTCTCCAAAATTGCTGGCTGACAATATTCATAGATGATAAAATTGAATTTTTAATAACATTTTGTTAACCTCATGGTTGAGTGGTTAAGACACTTGACTAAAGCGTTGAAGGAACGCTGAAGGTCGCGGGTTAAAATCCCTTCATTACATATATACAGTTAACTTTTGCTGAGGAAAAATGTACCAAGACAATTGTACAAGTACAAGTTGAATAGCCATGTCACACGATTTGAACTGACTCCATTTTCCGAAAAAAAATATGTAAGAGGAATGCTGGTTGATGTACATGCATGCATTTCATGTACTCATTTCAAGGAGTTGTATATTTCCGGTACTCTGAGTGATAAGTAATGCACTCTCAGTTCAGATTCCTCAATGGCTTTGGTGAGGAAGATGTAGCCAGAAAGCAACCATCGGGTAAACTTTACTGATTGGATGTCCTCAGTGGTGAGGCCAAACGAATGCTCCCCCAGTATCAGTGTGAAACAGTCCATCTGAGATGATTTTTAGAGACCAATTTATTTTTAGTTCTGTTTTAATACATACCTTCAAAATATAACTCCCTGATGAACGAAAAATGATTATCTCACTTTTGTGCACAGTGCTATATAAGTTACTTGCTTGAATAAAAATAATAATACTTATCAGGCAAAACTGCTGGATAATATGAAAGAGGGAATGAGATGTGTGTGAGAGTGTGCATCAACTATGCTCTAGTAAGATAACAAGCGTATTAGTTTGAAACGTGTCGACTGAACATAATAAAATATTGAAATGTCTGTTTTCATCTAAACAACAGATAAAAGTATAAATATGAAATAATTTCATACACAAACATAAATGTTTGACATTCTGATTATTAAAAAATGTAGGACTGTTATTTTTTTATAAAATGTTTGAGTGTAAATACAAACATTTGGATATAATCCACAAGATTCTTATCTAAGTTTCTTAAGAATGTTAAAGCTCTCATTTAACACATAACATAATTGATTACAGGTGGTCATCGAAGAGCTCGACATCACAAATTTAGCCCCTCGCAAACCCGATTGGGATTTGAAACGAGATGTTGCAAAAAAACTGGAGAAGTTGGAAAGACGAACTCAAAAAGCCATTGCTGAACTCATCTGGGAGAGGCTTAAAGAGGGGCAAGAAGATAACATAGGAGCCTTGGTAACACTAGCAACATCTGATGCTAAGAAGAGTGCATAATTATAATCCCATGAATTAAGAAATTAGATAATTGAAATTGTATTTATTTTGTACACTATAATTTAGCACTGTTGTAGGTGCATTATTTGAACTGTATTCAACTTTAATTACATTTTTTAAATAATAACTTATGATTTTTTTATTCATAAGATACACAATATTGAACAGTGGTGTTCTCCAGGACGATTTGTACATAATTTGTCTCTCTATGGTCAGTTTGATAAATATAAATTGCTAGTTTGTTACACAATTCTGTAACTGGTGAATATTCCATACCCAATAAGTAAACCTAGCTCATTTGTACTTGCATTTGAAAAATGCTTGGATTCTGCTGGAAACTGAATCTAAAACTTTGGGATTTTCAGATCAATATTCGGCCGGCTGTGCTACAAAAAATGTAAAATCATTCGACATACTTTATTACATTTTGTAGATTTATCTCATATTTATTAACATTACACCATTTCTCGAAAGGATAGGAGATATAATAACATCTTATTCTTGTTTTTATACATACTTACTAGCTCTTATCCGTACGCTAACACACAAGATTCACTCAAAGAAGTATACATAATCATTATTTACAAGTATAATGGCTTCCTTCAGTCAAATTTTTAAAGTTTTTTTCATTTTGTCCTTGTAAATAAGAGAAGGTATATTCATTTCTGATCTCTATCACTCACCATTTGTTTGATATGCCTAAACTACGACAATCGGCCAACTTTTATTACATTGAGAATTGCTATTTTCAACATATTCTTTTTAAAAGTTTTTACTTGATTAGGCATTGTTTTAAACAATCTCATCTGTATTGTGTTTATATTTTTTTTATCTACCATGTCCAAGTTTTACTGTGATTATAAATTAAACAGGTCGGAACCATGATACCATTTTGAATAGCCATCTACAATTCTTTTGTGTTGTTTTATTGTGAGCTAATGACAATATTGGAGTATATAGCCATGTCTTAAATTGATTATTAAAATATGATCTTTCTATTTTTCGATTTCAACATAACTAGTTTTGATTCAGTTTTATTCATTTATTAGGTAGCAAATGGTAGAAGTTATATATTGCTTAAACATGTACATCACACACACATACAAGGAATTAGGATTTTGTAAACAAAATTATTATTTTTTCAGTTTATTCACATCACACGAAATCAAAATGTCATGGGAAAAAACTAAATTGGTTTCTTGGAGAAGAAGCTACCACATTTCAATCACCCTACATATAGTATGCAAGATTTAACAAAATTTATTATCCACTGTTGTATACATAACATTTAATTGTTTCATCTCTATTGCTTCTATAATGCTAGTTACTGAAAATACAATTTAATTACATGTATATAGGTGTTCAATTATCATAATATTTCGTTTTACAACCTAAACATTATCCACACATCTGTAGAGCATTCATCTGTGCCAACGTTCAAGATCACTCATACTGCAAAATGTAGCAACAAATACCAGTGCATTGCCAATTGATTCATTGTGTAGTTATTTCTCGCAAATAATTTATGCAATGTGATGAAGTGAGAATTAAACAAATTTCTTTGAAATATTTTTTATAGAATGCTCAGATATCTGGGAGGGTTGAGCAATTAGTGTTAGTCGAAACGATGAGTCCCAAATAATCTTGCCATA
>JAPMAF010000526.1:0-14157 GCA_026537445.1 Silvatares holzenthali | reverse complement strand
GGAATATTCATTTATACTAAAACAAAATTTATAGATTGAAATCATACTGTTGCAGAGAAAAGAGAGTAGTTATGAAGCATTATTAACTGTCGTTGAAACCCGCAGGCTTCTCCGGAGAGTACGTGGAGCCAATCGACCTCGCTGCACAGCACCAGCGTTCCCGTTCCTGCTCAGCTTCGGGAGGCTACCACTCCTCCGCCGGTCCCGGCCCATCGCCAGCCTCCAGGTCCTGTCAGCCAGCTCTCTCGGGGCTCTCCACCCTCTCTCCCCATCCGCACCAGCACCAGCACCATCCGCTCCAGCACCCGCTCTCCTATACACATCCCCACACACTCCCCCATCCGCACTCCCACCAACACCCCTCCGGCGGCTGTCCCCATCAGCATCAGCGCTGGCCCCCCTTGTAGGCCACGCAGCTCTAGCGCCCGGGACCTGCACGACTACAGTTTCGAGGACACGGGCCGCGCCAAGCACCGCCGCCGGGGCAAGACCGTCTCCCAGCA
Source organism: Silvatares holzenthali (assembly GCA_026537445.1). Lineage (NCBI taxonomy): Eukaryota > Metazoa > Arthropoda > Insecta > Trichoptera > Pisuliidae > Silvatares > Silvatares holzenthali. The sequence goes on along the minus strand of JAPMAF010000526.1, from coordinate 13,654 downwards.
GTCCCGCCTCTCTGAGATATCCGCCTTCTTCACGTTCGACGGGGAGCGCCGGATAGATTCTCCCGTGACGAGGTACGATGACTCTCAGCGGATTCTGCTCAGCGCCAACGCTTCGAGGAACGCGTCGGTGGACCTGGATCGCGGCTCCCTCAAGCTGTTCTCTAAGGTATTCTCTTCCAGTTATCCCGGCACTCTCAAGTCCCAACGCAAGGAGCCGACGGCCCCTTTAGAGCTAGGATGCTCCCAGGACGATATTTCGCATGATAGCTACGAGCTGATTGAGCGATCCGACGACGAGTGCTTCGACGGAGTCGTGTACGATAGGTACAAGGGGTCTAACAATCACGTCAACACCAGGTCATGCTCTTTAGATTCCGGTAATTATATCCCATCCGACGATGATAATTCAGGGTCCCACTTAGGCTCCGATTACGAAACCCAGCAGCATCACATTCCCAAGTCTAGAGTTATTAGTTACATTAAGTATAAGAGTGATAACGATATTCAATTCGATCCGTTTCTAATGGACGATCCGAGAGATCTGCCCCGGGAGAAGATGTGCGTTAGATCGGACGGTAGTTTCTATAAAGAGATCAAACGGACCATGGGCTCCAGGGGGTCCAGTCAGGAGTCCAAGAGTGACTTTTATGATTCGAAAATATCGAAGAGCAGCGGGGATTCCAGTAAGAAATCTAAAGATAGCGTTTATCATACGGATAGCAAGAAATCTAGAGAGACCATCAAGAGTAAGTGCTCCGATAGATCGGGCTCGCGCACTTCCAGTCAGGAATCCAAATCCGATTATCACGAGTTTAAGAAGGTCGAATACGTAGATTCGGGTAAACGGAGGAGCGTCCCGACTTGGTACGATATCAGCATGAAGAGCTTGCCCCCCGCACCATTGTCGCGTACGTCCAGTCAAGAATCCAAAAGTGAATATTACGATACGGAGCCTAATTTTCAAGGCATCGAAGAAAAATCACCGGACGATATTAAAACTCAAGCGATGAAGTCTCACGGAGATCTGATGGTCGAGTTGAACAACAAATGTGCGAAATCAAACTTCTACGATATCCAAAATCCGTATTCCACATTCCCGAGCAATGTCAGGCACAAGGAGCCTTCGCACGTCCATTCCATCAGCTTGCAAAATGTCGAGACGGAGCAGCACTTGCGCACATATGCTAAGATTGCCGAAGAAAAACTCTCACCCGCCAAAACGGCTTCTCCTAAAGATATAGAGAAGAAATACCAGAATACGACTACTACTCACATCTGGCCGGAGCAGATCACCGGAATGAACACTGAGATAGACAACAGGGCAGCTAAAGTTCTGGCTTACCAAAGGCAAAGGTCTTCGGATTCGGAAAATATCTTCAGTTTTGATAAAGAGAAAATCGAATCTCTGACGAGCTCTCATCGGGACAACGGTCTCATGCTGCTGACAGATTCCTCCAAGGATTCTGATGTGCCTCTGCCCAGCAAGTTACCAGCCATGGACAGCATAGAGTACGCTAAATCCAGGTCCCATCCTTCGATGCTGCAGTCTGAATTCGATAAAGCAAATACATCTGATCTCTTATTTAACAAACTGAATTCCAAAAAGGACACCAGGAAGGAAGAACTAATAGCGAAAACTCATTTTGACGAATATAATCCAAAGTTAATCTTAGACACTAGTTCCAGCAGTCGAATTTGTGATGCTCAAATGACGTATACCCACGCGACTGTAGAAAGAACTAAGAGTGATCCGAACAGTTTAGCCAACAGGCAGAGGCTGTGTTCTACTTCACGTCGTCATGTATTGATGCATCAAAAATCTATAGACTTAACTCCGGCTGATTCTAGTGATGAGGAGTATATATTTAGGCAGATTCCGAGTGCACCCCCTCTTTCATCTAAATTCGGTCATTTCGAAATGCCCTTAGAAATCGGTAGACCGATCGGAGAGCTACAGAAGACTGGATTCGATCTGCCGAAGAATTATTTCAAAGAGTTTGACGATATGAAAGCCGGGTTTAACAAGGATTATAAAAAACCTGCCGAAGCGGATAAAGATTATGACATTCCATATGTATTGCACAAGATACACGTGATGAATGGTACGGCTCCTACGCCAACAAACGGGAGACCGACGATTCACTTGGATACGGGGTTCATTAAAAACTCTAACGGAAAATATAGCAACAATGGTAACCGGTGCCATCATCATCCTAAATCACCCAGGTCACCCAAATCTCCTAAATCACCAAAGTCGCCGAAATCTCCAAAATCACCTAAATCACCCAAGTCGCCCAAATCACCGAAATCCCCCAAATCTCCGAAGAATATTACTTCGGAGTTTCTCGTAGCCAATGTTCATTCGGCTTTTCTCGACGTTGAACCTCCCGGTTTTTTGTTCACGCAGAATATCGATTTGTCCAAAATTGATCCGGTCACTCTGGAAGTGGATAAGAACGCTCCATCGATCCAGCACATGTCGAGTCCCAAGAGAGATATCACAAAATCTATGGATCCCGCTCTTTTGGAAACTCTCAATTCAAAGCTGAGCCAGATCGAAAGTGATTCAGCCACGAGTTCTAAAACGGAGAGCTTGCATCAAGATAAATTGAAATTCAAAACTCACCTGGACCCTAAAGCAAACGCTAACTCTCTTCAGGGTAAAGATCCTTCGAGTATGACCACAGTTGAAAAATTAAAAGCCGATGCCAAGATTAGGCAAGAAAAACCTGCTCCACCGAAAAGAGTAATTAAACCGAGAATGCAACCGAAAAAGGGGAGCTCTTTGAAACCGAAAAACAAACCCAAAACGCGTATCACTTCATTTTCATCCGATGATGAAAGTTTAGATTCTGACGATGTGTTCGGTTCTGCAGAAGCTACTCCGACTAAGTTAGAATTTTCACCTCCACAATCGAGAAAGGATATGGAACCCATTCTACAGCTTGAATATGATAAGATCACATCTGGAGCCTGGCACAGAGGGCAAACTATGAGCTCTACCGAAATCGAGGGCTCTCCTCCGCAGTGTAGAAGACTCGTAGAATTAGAAGCGAAGTATTCTCCTCAGATATTGGATCCTAATTTCGGGAATGCAACAGAGCTGCGCAGAATATCTGAGCGATCGATATCCATCCCGAGCTCCGAAGACGACATTGTGGTGAAAAAATGTGAGCCTCCGAAACCAGAATCCAAAGAAAAGGAACACACCACTTGGGAATATCATCTTACGGAGAATATTCCGTCGCCCATTTTGGAGAGTTGTGAATTTCTCAAATCAGACGGAGAGGAAGATCTCAACGATAAAGAAGTGGAGCGAATGATCGCCGGAGACATTGAATATCATCTAAAGACTATGGACGATAAATATTTAAATGATGACGATCCGAAGACTGCAGCTGATAAAGCTGCCAACGAACTTCAAAAGGCGAGGAATAAATTGAGGGATGAATTGATATCCCCCATGCTTCGTACCAAAGGAGGAACTCCTATTCTATTCGCTCACGCCCGACTTAACCTCTCAGAGGGGTCTGTACTGCAACTCCAAAGGCAGAAGGCAACTCAGGACTCGCCTACTGCTGGAAGAAGGGCAAAAAGTTTAGACACTCCTGTAATATCCGTTCATAAACTTCCACCTATGAATGCTTTTTCTTCTAAAGATGATACAGTAGAGGATGTGGAAGAAGAGGATTATGTAGATGACAAAACTCTCATAGATGAATCCACGAACAAGGACGATTTTTTAGACAAAGCGGAGGACATGGAACCGGAAATCTCTACTCCTAAAAAATTAAAGGAGCTCGAACATATCGTAATAGATAATGAAGAGATGGCTCTCTTAGACTGTCTGACGGAGTACAGGCGACCCAGATCATTCAAGAGGAAACCAGAAATGCAGAAACCGAGGACTTCAAAATCTCCGAATAAATCTCCCGCGTCAAGATCCCCAATCTCTAAATCTCCATCGCGATCCCCTTGTTCCTCTCTGAATTCACCGAGAGACAGTATCAGAAAATTTTCGGATCTGAGTGAAAATGATCAAATTGTACCGGATATGGAAAGAATCAAGAAGAAGGAAAAGAAAAAACCTACGAAGGAGAAAATCACAGAACAAAAGGTCAGCGATGAAAACTTTCACAATATTTCACCTCCCAGGACTTTCAAAAATACATCTCCGGAACATAGTCATAAGGGCTTGCCACCTAAAGGCAAATCTTTGGATAAAACAGAAACGAAGAAGTCTAAATCACAAGTACTTACCACACAAAAGTCTTTACCGTCCACACTGAAAGAGCGTCCAGATTTCTTAACTGTCCCCGCTTTGGATATCAAACGTACGAAAAGTCAAGAGCTCGAACAAGTTAAGAAATCCAGTTCTAAAGAAAAATCTAAATCCATAGAGAAGATGGAGTTGAAGCGTACTAACAGTAAGGAAAGAACCAAATCGCAGGATGAAAGTGATACCGAAATAGCCAAACGAAAAGAAAAACAACAATTGTTATTCGAAGCCGCCCTTAAACAGACCAAGACTCTTGTTAGCCCTGTGAAGGATTCATTACCACCATTTCCTTTACCCAAAGACAAAATAGTAGTCAAAACAGAAGGAGATAACATCATTATAGAAACTGAAACCAAAAGTAAAGCCGAAGATCATGTGTTCATTGCCAAATCACCAAAAAAGTTAGACAATCAAATAGGTGGAATAATTAGCAAAAGCTTCGAGGAACAAAAACATACTCCGAAAGCTTCAAAGAACTACAAGAGCTTTGATGACAAAAGCAGCAGATCGTTTGAGGAATATAAAAAGGAAGAGATTGAAGCTTTACAAAAATCTCCTAAAACACTGTCACGCAAGCAAGAGCTCAAACAGCAGATTGAAGGTAGAGTTGTACATAGAAATATAAAATCCAAAAGCCTCGAGAGAACTGTCGAAGGCCATATGCCAGTGGAAGCCAAATCCAAGAGTCTCGATCGTAATTTTGAAATGCCAACTGACAATTATAGAGACTCGTCTTCCGATCCTAACCAAGATGGTAATGCCGATGTGACTACAGACACATCTGACGATGTTCAAGATTTTCTGATCAACAACAAGAAATATGGCGTCAGATCTCCGAAATGTCGATCGCCCATCAAATCGACAGACAGCGAGAAGTCTGATAGAGATGAGAGGAGCGCTGTTCACGGGACTAATTTAGATGTGTGGCGGTCTGTCGATGAGGACAGAAAAGTCGAGAAACCTGCCAAGGAATATTACGGTAGATCATACAATGAGTGCGTTTCTCCTCAACCTTTTTTCGATGATACGCAAAACATTATACTCGAACGAAGACAAATCGACATAATAAACAAACAGAGGCAACTCTCTGAATCTTCTGATAAATCTAAAACCGATTTGGATGTTCCGCAAGAAGACAGTGATGTTTCTAAAGCTATTGAATTAATGGATCACCTCTCAGCGAACGATACTAATGCGACAATTGTTAGGATAATAAGCGAGGAAGAATCACTTACTGAAGTCAGCGATATTAAAATCTCCGACGACAATAGCCCGTATGCTGTGCCGATGCAGTTTGTCGATACCGAAAGCTCTTCTGAAAACCAGGATATAGATTCTTCATCGCAGCAAGCGTCCAGAAAAATAACTGACTCTGCCAAGATGAGATATCTCAATTACACTGAACTGGAGTCCAGTCAAGATACATGCAGTTTAAACGAAACCACACCTCAGAAATCCGTGGAGAAGCAAGGCACTCTCGAAGACACGAGTCTCGCAGAATTTTTGAAGCACGAATCATCCGTGCAGATCCATCCTGAATCCGATGCTGAAACTGTTTCAAAATCTGGTATAGACCTGTCGTTGAAATGGAAAAATAAAATAATTGTTACGCCCCCTCAGGAAAACAGCCCAACTGTTGAAAGTATATCTCTCTTTGGCTCAAAGGACAACAGATCCAAATCATCAGACATGCAGGATTTTGTGACCGAAGATGATTTTGAAAGAAACGCAACAGACTCGAGTCTTTTAAGCACTAACTTAAAACGTAGCGATTTCTTGAAGCTGAGCGCTGACAGATCTAGGAGTTCAGAATCGACATCGTGGACGAGTGCAGAAAAAGATCAAAGTCCGTCTAGTACTAATATAAAAGGAAGCTCCATCGATGAAGAGTCTAGTGTCAGTTGTTCAATCGCACGGCCGTTAGGTATATCGCAAGATGTAGGGCTTGCGATGAAGAAAGACAAAACAAAGCCTCAAGACCTGAAACTCTCCGTTGAGCACATTGACGAGAATTTAAAGAAGTCTCTTTCACCAACATCTAAGTCTCCTTCTCCGTCGCCTTCTCTTACGGAATTCGGCTCGAACGAGGGCTCTCCTAGTCCTCGAATAGTGAGAAAATCACCAACGCCTACCCTGGAGAAACAAGGACAAGTGGACTCGCAAAAGGCACCTTCGGATTCAGATTCCAGCTCTGAAAGCCACCATAAAGTTACAGAACAGATGCGTCAACCTCCAGAGAGGAAACCCTGCTTAGATAAGGTAGAGAAAGTAGTCGAAGATTCCGAGTCGAGCTTATCCGGTGCTTATAAAACCGATCCGTTCAGCAAACCTATATCTGCGTCCAAGAAAACCAAAATATCCATAACCGTTTCGCAAGATGATCAAACTCAATCGGTTAACATTGACGAAGTTAAACCGGTTATCAAGAAGAAATCACTCAAAGAGAGTTCAGAACAAAAGAGCTCGTCTAAATCTAGCGTTGAAACCCCTTCTAGGGGTTCTTTGAGTGTAGAAGATTCTAAACCACGTAACCGGAAAGGAAGGCTAAGAGACGATCAAAAAAGCTCATCAAAATCTAGCATCGAATCGCGAGGGTCTTTAAGTGTCGAATCTAGAGGATCATTCGAGACCGAATCCAGTTCCGGTTCTTTGGGAGCTGCCTACAGGAGAGGAGATGCTGAGAAGGAAATCAAACCGACGTGGAGACCCTTCTTAGTTGGCTCCGGTAGCGAGGGTAGCTCTAGCATGGAAGAAGGTTGGATACCTCCAGATGCTGAGGGTTACGATGCTTCACCGTTGAATAAAGAAATATATGATTTTACTAACCAGAGAGCTATCGACGAATTCCAAACATTCTCGTCTATGAAAAATCCTTCTCTCTCTTGCGGTACATCCAAAGATTCGACCGATGTCGATTTTACTGATGACTTGAACGATTTCCCAGTCAATTTCAACTTCCCCTCATCGAGTAGTTCCACGACCGGAAGCACACCCGATCTTGTCGTTAATTACGGTCCTAATTATGGTGTGTCCCGAACGCTTTCACGCATATCCGAGCGTAGTACGAATTCCGAAAAATCTAGCGGCGACGATGACTCCACAAAAGCGACATCGCATTCTGAAAGTTTGAACGATGAGTCGGTGGTATCTAGCGATCATCAGGCCAGCCTCAGCTCTGATCCTCCGAGCCACACGAACCAAGCTTACATTTCAGACACAGATCGCAGAACTTCAGCCGAGATGCCAGATATACCTATAGATCAAGGACTAGCTGATAAAATATACGAGATGTACACAGGTCAAAGCGGAGACAGTTTGAAAAATAGATTCACAGTGGAGAGAGTGAACGAAGGCATTTACTTCCACGCTCTGATAGAAACTAAAGAGAAATGCGCAGATAAAAAGGAACAGCCAAAAGTGATGTTGGATAGCAATTCACACGCCAGCAGCCAGGAATCTGAAGACTGGCCTTTACCCGATCTTCCTCAAAAACCTTCTCCGGCCGTTCCTAGTGCATCTGCTCCCAAGAAACCTACAGATATAGAAGGAAATGTGAAGACGTCTTGGAGATCTCACGGGATAAAATCTGTGGATTCAGAAGGTTGGCCATCTCCTCCTTCGAGTTTGTTGGAAACTCCGATTGTAGAAAAAGTACAAACTTATTTTGTGGTTGACAAACGCGAGGAGGCTGACAAAGTGCTACTAACTGATTCCAACACTGATCAAAACACAATAGAAGGGCATCATGAGAGCGACGATGAAAATAACACTCTTAACAATGACGACGACTTTTACAAAGACGATGACCATGATGTCAAAGACGATGTGTTTGGCAATAAAGATCCACCAGATCCCCCGACAGATATAAAAATTAACGCAGTCAGCAAGTCAATAGATAAAGAAGACAAGCAACAAAAACTTCCGAGACCCATTTTGTACGAAGAAACGAGTTACATGGTCGAACCTTTAAATTTAAACGAAGACGACTCCTGTTTGAAAACCGCAATCGTCCCTAATTATGATCCTTCGTGCATGGAGCATACGGTCAGTTCTGCAAGTTGTCTGAGAACTTTCGATATCGGAAGCTGTTGCTCGCAGAACCATCCCAAACAGCAAGACAATATACGGGAACAGAAAGTGATAATAGCTCAGCCAACTAGATCTCCACAAAATCATAGTCCAGTTTCTGAAGACGATATATATTTCAACGATGAAGTATTCAGCATTACCAAATCGGGAGCCTCTCCCGACACCGATAGGTCTTTGCACCCTTTCGTTTCTCATAAATATTCTCACGGTTCAAATAATTCCGATACATCGATTGATGACCTGCTCTCGCAAAATACGATTGAAGAAATTCCGGGTTCTAGATTGAGCGTCACTTCGCACAAGCGTTGCAGTCACAGCAGTCATTCGGAAGAAGAAACTAGTTCCTTAGGAACAGACCTGGATGGCACTGTCAAAATGGGCATCCAACCAAAGAAATGTACTCACAGTTCTCACTCTGAAGACACCTCTATAGGTTTGAGCATATCTGAGTGGTCGACCGGGACTAATACGGTCAGACAATACGCCAATCTGTCAGCTTCCGAAAGCTTATCGGGCGTATCCAATATATCTGGCGCCAAGAGTGAGAAATCATCCGGGAATGTCACAAACAAAAGCAGTGATTTTTCTTCCAATTTGAGCTGTAATGCAAAGTCTTCGGACAACGGGAAGTTCAAGCTGCAATCTAACAAAAGTAGCTCTGACAATCTGTCTTATGATATGAACAATTATGATAAACTATGTAACTCTGAAACTTTATCCATTTCCAAGAAGCAATCTGGAAATGATAATTCAAGCTCCGGCACTAAGAGTGATAGTACTTTAACGCTAGCGCAGTCGCTTTCAGAATGGTCTGTCAGCACAAGCAATACGTTAGTACCTACTACTATAGAACCACTAGATCCGAACAAGCATCCTAATACAGATAAAATGAAATCGCCATCGCAACAAAATACTCCTTCAATACATTTGGATAAAAGCGACGACCACACTATAGTAAATGAACCCATGAGATCCAAAACATCATTGTCCGCTAGAGGAAAGGACGTTAGGTATTATTCCCAAAGCGAGAGCGACAAATCTAGCAAATCAGATAAGTCTAGTTCCAGTCCACATTCCAGTGAAAAGAAACCTAAACCGCCCGCCGTGCCTGAGAAACCTATGAATCTGCGCAATCTGAAAGGCCCCCTACACGGACAGCAGTTGGCTAAATCGTTCGATCGTCCTTTGAAAGTCCCACCGAAGAGTCTGAGTTGCGAAGAAAGATCGAATAATAAGTCTCCCAGCTTCGGACATCGGTGTCAGAGTGAAGATAGCGCTGTGGTCGCTCAATATAACCTCGCTTCTCCGCAGGGAGAATTCTCCGGGCGAGCCGAATCTAAATTATACAGCCAGGAAGATAAATGGTCATTGCGATATCAAAGCCAAGACTTTGCCAACTTCCACGACAACCAGAAAGCTTTCATTCCATCAGACTATAAACCTCTCACGAAGCATTCGAGTTACGATGATAAAACTCTCTCGAGACATCAAATCAGAGAGTACAAAACTTCCCAGCACCACAGAATCAAAACGAAAAGCAGATCGTTCCACGAACACTTCTTGATTTCTCCGGAAGGCGCCGGTATCCCATTAGAAGTTACTCACCATTTAACTAAAGAAAATGTAACAAATCTTCCGGAAAACTTACAGGCTGTTGACAGAGCCACCAAAACTCCCATCAAGCTATCCAAATGTTCTCCTTACTATTCCAGCAGTTTGAGTTCAGAATCACCTCCGATTCAAACTTCCAAAGTGACTGCTAAGAAGTCAGTTCTCGTACGTAATTTATCGATGAAGAGTCCACCGAGCGGTAACGACACCGACAGCTCTTTGGACTTGCACCATGATCCTAAAGAGAGAATTCGCAACTATCGCAGGAGACGTCAAGTCTCCGCCAAGAAAAATAAATTGGATAAGGACAAGTATGAAATGAAAGATAGAGACGCGTGCATGCACGATTTGATGGAAGAAGATGCTCCGAAAAGTCAGAACTCTTCAGAGGGCGATAGAACATCGCATTCTGAAAGATGTCAGATGGGAAGGAAGGGAGCGGAAAGCTCTGAATGCTCCGAAGGATATATCCCGGAGCTGGAATCGGGGTCTTCCGAATTATCTAAGACGGATTATCACGAATGTCACAGGAATATAGAGTTTGATGACAGCCAAGACGGTTATGACGATCTTTATGCCAAAATACCGAATATAGGCTTCGATGAGCCATACGCGCAATTCCAAGACCAAGAGAGGAGATTTAGAGATCTCGATGACAACTTCCCAAATATCACGGAAACCTTCAATCCCGGTTTCGAAGGGTTCGGCGTATCGGCCGACGAAGACGAGATGGGTTATCCGAGATTTGATAGGCTCGGCAGATTGAGACATCCCTATTTAGACAGCGAAGATCGAATGGATATGAATTCTCCGTATCCCGCTCCTTCGGACGACAGATCCGACGAAATGGGTTATCGTAGCGGAGGAAGCAAACGATCTTCTATCAAAAAGAAATCTGGTAAAACAGCATACATGACGAGTCCTCCACCCGAATCGTCTCCTTATCAAATGGACTACCCTCAAGAGCAACGATCTCCGACTGAGATGCAGAGACGACAGTCGTTGAATCGCGATTACGAAGATGATGAGGATGACGGAAACGACGATGTACCTTACCATTTAGATTCTTTCGTTTATACGGCGACTACCATCAAGAAGGCTCCCGGCTCCTCCAAGGGAGGCAAGCGAATGTTCTCCCGGGAGGACTCCATATCTGCTTTCGCCGGGTATGACAGTCCTTCCGATCGCATGGGCTACGACCAGTTCAGTAACAGGAGCTCCTTCCCGAGAGAGGAGAACTACGAATACAGTTCTCCCGGGATGTTCAAAATGCAAGAAGTGTATCCTCAATACGACGAGTACGCCCTGCCGCAAGATGCCAATCCGTATTACGGCGGGAATAGCGAACGCGGCCCGATGGAACTACCGCGAGAAGCGGAGGACTACGACGACGACTCGAGGCATTCGGCTGAGCCCAATTCGATAAGTCGTTTCACAGTCAGAACCAATTACGTCTCGGAGCCCAGTTTCGACGGATCGGAGCACAGCTTCGACGTATCGACGATTCCGCCTCCTTTGTTTTCTGAGGACGAAGATGACCCGCAGAATGACGACCAATAATACTATCACGGAGCAATTTTAATATAGGTATCGCAGTGTCGCGTAGTGCTGCGCATCGGGAGCTGCGCTTGAGAAGATATAAATAATTAGGGCAGCAATTTTGATTGTTTATTAAAATATTTTTATCAAATTTTATTGATGTTGTAATATTAATATATAAATTCACAACAACTGATGAACGCATAGCTAAATCGATTCCCAGATAAACGCTAAACGAAAATGTTCTCCGAACTTCCGTCGAACTGGTACTCCGTTCTTCTCTATGGTATACATCGATATGATCACGTTTATATTAGGCTTTCGCCTGGAGTCTGTAGTCCAACTTATGATCTCACCTTTCAAGTTGAATATTTAGCGATAATATAAAATAAATTAGCCAAAAATCGTAATTCTCAGTATTACTAAAGACAGCATTTTGTTTCCGTGTGCCAAATTGATTTGTGATATTATCCCGTAGCTTCTGATTTGCTCATCCCTTGGAGTCCTGTCGAGTACTGAACCGTAGCTGTTACGCCATACTGTACCGCAGCGGTACTGTACCGTAGCGTATCGCAGAGTGAATAGTGACTGAGTGCATGTGCATGCCGGTGTGATTGTGACGCACTTAGTTCTTATTATACAATTTATTGCATTCGATATAACACTCAAAGATCGATGGTTTGTTCTAGACTATACGATGTTCTATCAAATTTATTTCGTGTCAGGAATGATAGATCGCCGCAAGTGACTGCAAACTGTCTCTTCATATTTACTTCAGTTACTATCAATCTTTTCGAATTCTCACAGTTCAGAGTAATTGAAGTGGTTCTCACAGTTTAGATTAATTTATTCTTTGGACAGTCCTTCCAGTATTGAATGCGGAAGATCCTTTGGGCATTGCTTAGTTTTCAGTATCCATTTCACTTTTTCTTTGATAGCTTTATGGTTCTATTGTTGTGGTCTCTATTGTTAACGAAATGGTTTTTTTTTTGGTTTTTTTTTGTTATAATATATATTTAATAAAATTCAACATGTTCAATCATCCAATGACCATTTCCAAGATTTTTTTTGTATATCAAATATTGTTCGAAGAAATTCTTGAAAATAGTCAATGAAACATGTTGAATTTTATTAAATGTATGTGGTTATGACAAAGAAAATTAAAAAAAAGTATTTCAGCAAAAAAATATGAGAAACTAATTTTTCTAGAGTAATGAGGAATTCACCAACCACTTCTTTTTGTAAATTTTTGTTTAATATCTATGTGGATACATTTAAGAAACAATGTGTCCTCGATTTATCAGAATACTGAAGAGATGTACTATGGTAAAGCTATTGGTTTTATGCTCTTTGCCAGCTGCTTTTAAGACAACTGTTTACGTAGAAAATATCCTCCAATTATTACTTTTGGTAGAACGGTACCATATATTCTCTCTTTTCTATGTAGATTGCATGAGAATGAGCAGATTAATGTTCTCTTATATACACGGTGAGTCTATGCACGATCATGGTAAATAAATTTGAAATTCCCTATTTTTAATTGTAATGAAAATAAAATATAAAACAATTACTTGTAACTATCACTATATTTTTGAGAAACAACGCGTTTCGGTCCCTTACCGGGCCATTATCAAGTGTGTACTCACTTGATAGGACACACTTGATATTGGCCCGGTAAAGGACCGAAACGCGTCATGTTTCTCAAAAATATAGTGATAGTAACAAAGTCACAAGTAATTGTTTTATATTTTATTTTAATAAATATTTTACAATATTTAAATATGGACGTCTCCTATCGCAAAGTTACCACTGAACAAATCGAATGAATTGAAATTCACTGTTGACCATTTGTAATGATTCCTCCACTACCCTATTTAGCAGTATGACACATCTGCAGTGAACAACACTGTCAGCAGCTTGTTTAAACATACAGAAGTAAATATTCATCAGTTATTTGCGGCATATTGTTAAGATCTAATACGATTTCCTTTTGATAGAAATCCCTTCCCAAAAACAAGAAAAAATAGTGCCAAGCTAATCCATAGATTCTGTGAACGAAAGACAACTAAATTACTTTCAATCAAATGAGTGGTCCTTAAGGAACGTGATTCGTTCGCAGAATGTGAGGATTGGTGG
>JAPMAF010000525.1:0-14164 GCA_026537445.1 Silvatares holzenthali | reverse complement strand
ACTTTTGGGTAGTCATGTCGTGTTGTGACATTTTGTTTGCCAACGTTTCAGACCACATTGCAGTGTCCATCTTCAGACTGCCTTCTTTACACAGATAGACTCGTCCTGAAGATAAACACTACAATGTGGTTCGAAACATTGGCAAACAAAAATGTCACAACACGACATGACTACCTAAAAGTCTTTGACTTGTGACGCTACTTGATGTTCACAAACCAACTGACTTACGGCATAAGAAACACAATTCTAAAATGGGCACAGTGACCAGTAATGGTATGGTTGAATTAAATAGGGAATCAGATCATCTTAGGTTCAACTAGCGCAGTTCTACTGTATAATAGTTTATTTGATAAAATATTGAATAAAATAATAACTTGTTTAAAGAACATTTTTTTCTAAATTGACAAAAGTAGATATTTACAGTAACACAAGTTTTATTACAGTAGCGTATTTATGTAGAGTGATATGATAATGCATCAAAAAATTTACATTAACATTGTTGAACAAAGAGATAAGGAAAACTTATTGCCGCACTCTAATGGTTATAAATGTAAAAAGGTAAAAGTTTAAAAAATATGACTCTTATAAAAAATAATAATAAAAAAGATTCCTAATACCAAAACTGTTGTAGAGATATGTGTGTAATTAAGCCAACTGGGAGAATTCCTAGCTTCACTGCTCTCCACCGCAATAAGAATATCAAATTCCAAACAGAATGAGAGGTACGAATAGTGAACTGGTGCGGGCATCTCTGGAGTGAATGCAGTCTCCGATAACCCGACAGTGGGACCTGGGGCTGCATATATGAGCCTCAGGACATGCGAGACAGCTAGAGGGTTAATTGCACGAAGGCAATCTGTGCAAGTAGTCTTCTTTATTTTGTTTTAACATTAATTTTTTTTAATATTTTCTTGTTTTACATATTTTTTTTTAAGTATTCCCACATAGAAGGCACCACCGAAGCAGGCCATCATAGGACGCTATGCGGGATAGGAAGACTTAGGGATAGGATATTTTATATTATTTTTATTTTGTACTTATGTTTTGCTTTGCTTATTATTTATAACAATCTTATTATGTAAGTAGGATTGCACACCCTCCTCTTGATACGGAATGAAGAATTTATTTATTTATGCAGTTTTAAACGCATCGCAAAAAAAATACAATCGTCATCTAGTCTTTCTACACCCATTTTTTCTTCCCTTGGCCTCCATGTAAGCACTCTCTCAGTCTATCTTTCGTCCCTAGTTCTGATAATATGGCCTGCCTGATCCCATTTCAATGCTGTCAATCTCTCGATAACATCCAAAACTTTGGTCTTCTCCCACATATCTAAGAAATGATCTTTCAGTCTATTAATATAGTTTCGAACATTCTTCTTCCCATTCTGCGCTCAAGTCTATGTGTTTAAGTCCACAACAAAATGTAATATGGATACAAATGTGCGAGTAATATAATTATCAAAATCACCTGTCCAAAAACATCGTAGATTTGTCCAAGAGTTCTTGCACCCTCATCTAAAAAGAGAACTGTCTCCAAATCCAGAGTTGGTTTATTTGGTAAAGCTTCCACAATAACTAAAACATGCAATAATGATACATTATGAAATATATAACATTAAGAAAACTTTTACATTATAATACCTTTAATCGTCTTTTAAAATTTCCATTAAATTGAATGTAAAGTATTTCAACAAATTTGCTTTTCAACAAATTACATCATTATTTTAATGAAATATATTGATTCTTAGAATGTTGATAATGAATTAGCAGTAATAACGCAATAATCGGAATCACAGATATTATCATGAGTTATATACCATTTGCTAGTAACTCAATATAAAGGTTGATAACGCAATTCATTTTTAGGATAATAAAAACTCTAAAGATTCAACAAAGATTTATTTTCCACAATATCGCATCACAGAGATATGGAGGCAGAAGACTACTGATCGATCACAATTTTTAACTTTCAAATCAAAAGCACTTACAAAAACTATCGACTACTGAAGCAAGTCTTATGTAGAATAATGTTGTAAAAATTTGTTAGGATAAAAAAAATAGATTAAAAATGAAGGTGAGGAAAATAAAATATCTCTTATGAACTGACGTAACATCACCTTATTGTTTCCTCCACATTCGTGCATCTCATCATACACACTCAACAGTTGTCGAGACTCTTAACATTACCTTCATTAAGAAGTTAGGAAACATGTTCCTGCCAATTTTTTTTAGGCGTTCTAATAAAAGACTAGTAAAACAAATCTAATGGAGCTAATCTATGTGGGAGAACAGTATGGAGGTCTAGAAAAACTTGTGCATGTTTCTCAACTTCTTAATGAAGGCAATGTGAGGAGCTTCAACAACCCTCATGCATGTATAACGAGAGGCATGAATGTGGAGTAGGCAAGAGGTGTGTGTCAGGATAGAGACAAGTGAAGCTCCATTCTCTCTGCCTACCCCTATCACGACTTGACATGATATGGAAATATATTTTTTTATAGTAAATATGTAGTTGTTTACTATTATTATTTTAACAATAATGAATATTAATTATTACTGTAACAACACCCATACTTTATAAAAAATAAATAAGAATGTAAAAAAGTTTTACAATATTTGAATAAAATGTATATTTATAAAAAATATTAAATTGTTTCGTTTGTCAACTGCAAGTGATGAAAGTGAATCACTAACTGATCTTGCGAGTGTGAATGACACTAAAAGGTGAAGCTACTAGGGAGAAATTGGAATGATGTTTAGAAAGGGTTGGGCAAGCAAATGACCACATGGTACGCCTAATAGAACAGTTGCACCAGATGGAGTGTTAATGGCTAGATTATAAAAAAAAAATCAAATGAATAAAAGTTATATTAAACTGATGATGACTTACCTAATCGATCGACTATATCATGAATAGTACCAATCTGAATGCACTCCTTGACCGGGACGCTAATGGCAAGATCCTCAATGGGAGGCAAGTCCTCCAAATCCAATTCCCCCTTCACCTTGGGCGCAATCTTCTTGTTATTCTGCACAGTCGTCTTTGTGTTTGAGTTAGCTTCATCACTGGCACAATCAAAATCACAATCAGATACGCAATGGACAATGGCCAAACGCAACCTGTACTGCATTCAATAGATTGTACAATTACCCCGCAGTTATGTCTTATCTCATATAAATAATTACACTGACTTTGACTAATATTCCCTGCCATAATATAACATTTAATATACATATAACGATTCATATTTATCTCCCTCTTAACATCAGTACAATTTGCATGTTACAACTTAACCTACTTCACAAAGTTCTAGAGTTTATGCTAAATATGTATCAATTTCGATTGGTGTAACTTAATATAGTTGATTTTAACCTCAAAACGCCGCATATTTCAAAACTTGTAGATAAGAAATTTACAAACCTTTTTTTTTGCACGGCATATTATTTTTAATGTATTATATTTCACACAACACACAATGAGCCACCATCTACCTTGATCTGCAATATTCGGTGCAATAGCACATGTAAACATTGTGTAGCAGTAGAAGGAAAGAAAACCTGATTATTAGTGGGAAAACCTAGTTCTAGTTACGAAACATAGATAAATTCATTTTCTGCAATGTATAATACTAAATAGTGGTATTGCATAAGGACGATTCAAGATCTATCAATTTGTTCCACTCCTGAGATTTTTTTTCTGTATTTTGCTGAACTGAATTAGAATTTATTATTAATAGAGAGAAACACTGAAACTGAAAAATGCATATTAATTTTTGCTTCAGCGGAATTTGAACCTGTGACCTGCAGCGGTTTATTCAAATGTCTAATGTTCAATATGAAAGATCCTGAGTAATAGGATATGAAATTAATATAACAGAGAATGCCAACCCAAAGTTACCATCAAAACAGAATAAAAGTTGGGTGTTTGGAGCTGGTAATGAAAGAATAGTAAAGATCTATAGTGCAAATATACTTGGTAGAGGCCCATACAAATATTACAGGAACATATTTCCTAACATCTTAACTAAGGCAATGTTATGAGTCTCAACAACCGTTGAGTTTGCATGACGAGATGTAAGAATTTAAAAGAGGCAAGAAATGCATGCTATAATAGAGACAAGTGGTGCTTAGTTCTTTCTGACTATCCCTACCTTAAATAGTGTTGTATGTATTTATTAGTCATGGTCAAATTCAATACAATAAAATGAGCATTCGGTAAATGAATATATTAGAAACGTATCGTACCTATCGCTAGTGACGCCGGCTCCTTTTAGACTCTCCCACTCACTGGAGGAATCGCTCTCCGATTCGTGTGAACTGTCTTCCGAGCTCGTCTCGTCGTCACTCCACTTGGTTACTCTGGCGGTCATCATCTCGTAGTCGATGACATTAACATTCTCATTATTCGGGACCGCGGAAACATCCGCCTCCGCGATCCGTGCCTCGCCGCCGTCGACCGGCCCGTGCTCGCTCAAATTTTTTAGATTATTTTGCAAGACGAGAGCGTTAGCGATCGCGCTGTCATTCGAAATCACAGTACCCATGTCGGAATCTGCTGAAGTCAGAAGGGCACTTTCCGGTGTAGATCCCGTGATTTGCGGTTTATTACGTACATCTGTCAGATTCATAGTATTTATCTTGCAGACTCCCGTAGACATGTTGTGATTAGCATCGTCCGTGTCGTCGCATGAATCCGAGCTATCGTAGCTCTGTATCAATTGCAGAGAAGAATTCTTCTCCATTTTTTCCATTGTGATCTTTTGTATGCGTACGAAGTACTGATTCTCTTGTTTTAGTTTTTTTCGGTGCAAATCTTATCTGCAATGATATACATTCCGACCGCGATTCGAGATAATACGGTGTGACACCGGATTTGCTGAGATCACAGTTCAAAGGAACTATGAAAAAAATACACAAAACTCACACCAAAACACTTCTAACGCGAGTAATTATAAATAAAAACACGTGCGACCCCAAACACCCATCGACGTCGCGGATTGACGTTGATTTTTGCAACATTTTCTATGGCGCATTGTTCCATGGAATATTATAAATTCATCTATGTACGAGGGCTGGAATGTAACACGAGATGTAATAAAATTAATCTTATTCCATTTGTACTTAAGAACTAAAATAGCAAACTTGTACGTTTTGTATATTTCTATTTAGAACTCTGTACTTTGCAGGGTTTGTCAACCAAAAAGAAATGTTATATACGTTGTTTTTTTATGGCAGGAGTAAGCAGAGAAAACGTGGCACCACTTGTCCCTGCTTAGCATATTTCTCGGCTCCTCCACGTTTTTTTAAATATATGTAATGGCCTTCGCTCCTCCACGTTCATGCATCTTATAATACATACGGGAAAGCTGAGATCAAGACTATTAATAATCATTAACAGCGTCAAGAGATATTTTTAATTTCAAAATTTAGTTTACATCAAATTTGAAGTGGTGATTATTAAAGCTGATTTACGCGATTATTAAAGCTGTAACACGGGAGGGAACTGTCAGTAGATTCAAATAATTTTTCTCATTTAATTTTTCAAGATATCTGAGGATTTTTGGGAGTTTAACAGATATTTATTCACTTTCATTATTTTTTTTCATCTCTTTCTCCATTTTCATTAATTTTTATTATTGTTTCATTTGTTGTTATAGTTATTATAGATAATATCATAATCATCCATTTTTGATCACTGTTGTTCACTTTTTTTTATCCAAAATGTCACGTGACGGTTGCAAGGATTTAGACCCTCCGGACATTGATTATAAAAATTAAAAGTGTCGTCTCTCCTCTCCAAACACAGAAAAACTAACCAAAGCTACTCTTCACATATTTCTTCCCCAGATATGCTTCCTTCTTCTCCAGATATGCTTCCGGCCCAAGTATTAGATGCGTCGGAGCAAAAAATCCGTTATAGTGCAATATCAACTGCTCCATTCATCGTACATTGTTTCAAAAAAGAGTCTGGAATAACGATTCATCCAATTAAGTTTGGGAAATACGTCCACTCCAATAAATACCACGGAATTTCAGTCGGTGACGTGAAGTCGAAAGGGAGATTTAAGATCTCCATTGAATTCACATCCGCAATACACGCAAATTCTTTTCTGGATGGTATCGAAAAATCTGAAAATTGTAAAGCTGTCATTCCATTACAGAACTTGTTCCGATTGGGACTAGTTCGAGGACTCTCACCAAATTTATCCGATGATGATAAATTAGCTCAGCCTCTGCGAAAATCCCAGCAAAAATTACGAAAGTTCGCAGACTCAATTTCAAAGTAACGTCAGAAGTCGTTGCCACATGGAAACCATCCCAGACTGTGGTATGAGTGATATGTGTTTGAGAGCCAAACCCTACCTTCTCATAGTTATATATTTTACAATTCTCTACTCTACATATTCCCTACAATCCAATATTATAATTACTGTCGGTTTGGGCATTCAAAATCGACATGCCGATCTACTCCTAGATGCTTCAAATGCCATTCAGCTGATGTTTTCAACCTTTCTCCAGATGCCCGATTTCACTACATTAAGTGTTCAGGCTCACATCTAGCTACTCACTCTTATTGTCCGGAACACACGAGGCAAAAAACATTAAAAAATATATGGCAGAAAATTCAATGTTATACTTTCAAGCGTCAAAAATGTTCTCCCCATCCAAGAAATTCTTTTTGGAAATTTTAAGTTCCACACGATTCTCATAACCCTCTAATCAGCATTCTGAACATACCTTCTCTCCGCCTAAATAAAATCGTTCATACAAAAAAACTGTATAAATTTCCTCAATCTTCTCAAATTATTCGGCCCGAATTTGATCAAAAAAAATAATTCACTACTAATCAATCCTAATGGTTCTTCATTGTCTTCTGCATCTAACGGATGCGCAATCAACCCAAATAAAATTGAAAATTCTGACTTCATATTAAACTCTACTTTTTCCGATACTCATTGTATTATTCGAACTTTAGTGGATATATTAATTTCTATTTTATGTAATAATGACAACATCACACTCAATCATATTTTTATACCGTACGACGCTGCTAAAATTTTATCCTCTCTGTCTTCTATATTAACTAATGGCTCTTCTTCCTCAAAAGATTCTTCAGTGGAACACTAGAAGTGCATTCTACAATAAAGATGATTTAATTAAACTCCTTTCTCCACATTCTGTATCTGTAGCTGCAATCTCTGAGACTTGGTATAAGCCATCCTTTGATTTCAGAGTGAAGGGTTTTTATTGTCTCAGAGACGACCGTCTATATGGTAAAGGTGGCGCGGCTCTTTTTGTAAATCAATCATTATCATTCACCCTTTGTCAATTAATCCCCCAAATTCTCTATTTCAGATAGTTCCGGCATCTGTATAAAATTGTACTATCATTTCAGTATATTTTCCTCCTTCCACTCCATTTGATGTGTTGAAATGGCCTCAAATATTGAATGAAATTTCCCAACCAGTCATACTTCTAGGAGATTTTGATTCTCATTCAATTTCTTGGGGTTCTTCTTTTTCTGATCTCTCTGGCAAAAACATTTTACATTTCACCGATATTTACAACCAATATATACTCAATAATGGTTCACCTACTCGTCAAACATCTACTTTTCAACGACAGAGTGCAGTAGACAGTATTTGTTCGTCAAACATTACCCCTCTTACAAAGTGGGAGGTCACTGAGGACACATGCGGGGGCGATCACTTCCCCATAGTTTTATCCTTCAATGATCTTTTAAGAAGAGTTATAAAACAAAACTTTCAAAATTTAAAACCAAAGGTGCCGAATGGGACAGATATAGCTTCACTCTCACCAATTTGATAGATAAAATTCCTATTCTTACAAATGATAATTCCATAATTACATATGAACTATAGTCAGGTGCTGTAATGGCAGCTGCTACAAAATCAATTCCTAAATCTAATTCAAATTTTGACTCTAAACCAGGTCTACCTCCTTGGTGGGATGAAGAATGTAACCTTGCTGTGAGGGATAGAAAAAAGGCTGTAAAAATATCGCAAATTCATGACTTTAGAACTTTATCTTAGCAAAATTATTTCAAGCAAAAGCCAAGCGTCTATTTAAATTTAAGAAAAGAAATGGATGGAAGAATTTTTGTTCTAATTTATCTCCTGCAACACTCTTGAAGGTGTGGTCCTTGGTTCCATAATTTCACGTCTATTTCTAAACAATTCATCTCATCTGTCACTAGAATGAGATTGGGACATTCTAGTTGTCTCAGTCATCTTGCCAGATTTCATATTATTGATTCTTCATTGTGTGATGGTGGGTTTGAAGAAACACTCAATCATATTTTTTTCGAGTGTCCCATCAATGATCAATACCCTGAATTCATGTCGAAATTAATTAAATGTCATGTTGAACTTCCACTAGTATATCCTCTTTGTTAAATCTCAATAAGCACAATGTGCATGTTGTCTTGTCTAAATTTATGAAACGAAACCATATAAAAATTATATTTTTTCTAATATATCAAAATATAAGCCACCTGGAAATCTGAATTGTTAATTGGCTGAGAAGATCCCTAGTGGATGAAGGCCATTACATATATTTAAACAAAAAAGCTATAACACAGACGAACGGTAGAGCTGATCTGCTTGTTCTACCTATATTTTCACGGGAGTGCACTCTGGAAGTAACATCACCGATTCCTCGGACTGCCACTTTACAGTTGATGTAGAGCGCATGGTAGCCAATAGTTACTCTAAATAATTCTTATGTGAACCGATTTAGCTGTGGAATAACCTTCCGTGGTCTTCATTTCTTCCCATCGTTAACATGGGTATCTTTCAGATCCGCATTAACTTCATCCCGTCTTTAAATTTTTCACTTCCAGCATGCCGTCTAAGGATGTTATAGGCCGACCAAGCAGAAATTTTAGTAGACATAAAATCAGTCATCGAGTAGGGCGAGTTCTGATCACATGGTAAGAAAAGGAAAGGATGATAAAATAATCAGTTGGCAAATAGTAAATAAAACATTTTTATGATAAAAACCATTTATAATGAATACCTTTAAATAATACCATATTTGATTGCTATAATATATAGCTACTCATATAGTTCATGGAGTTGATACCATGTTATTATTTACATGCGAGTTAACTCTGTGGCGTAATAAGACAAAAAGCGTCTCACATTTTTACTATTTATGTATACAAAATAAAATGTACTTCATTAACTCTTGAAATATTAGGATAACATAGCTAATTTCAACATGTCCCACTGATTCAGGGTGATGCAACTAGGGTTACATTTCTTCTCAAAACCTTGTGCCTCAAAAGAATTGGTGGTAAAATTGTAACGTTAATAACTTATAGCTGGGAGTAGTTTTCCTTCGCATGTCCCAAATCCGATTCTTATGTCACCATTATCACAAAATCCTTTAAAAATAATGGTATCGCCATCTTGCAAAAACTTTCGTGTCTGCTTATTCGTAAGCATAATTGGCTTAGATCCTCTCCATGATAATTCCAGCATAGAACCAAATGAATCGGATGACTGCAAAAGTAAAATATATGTGCATTAATAAATATTCTAGAGAGAACTATTTAAAAGAAAAAAGTAATTTGATAAACCTCTCCACTGATAGTCCCCGATGCCATCAAATCACCAGCGACAACATTGCATCCTGTCACCGTATGATGAGCTAATTGCTGTTTAGGTGTCCAATATAAGGTATTATAATTTCCACGAGATATTACAGTAGCTGGGAAATTTTCCGCTGTAACATATAATTTGTATTAATGTCTACAATGTTGTGCGAAGTAAGGAATGTGATAGATTTACTTATATTAAAATAATAAATTAAAGTGTTACGTTTCAATTCTATTTCCAGATTGATGTCAAAGTTGAATGGGTCGTCATGCCGAAGATAAGGGAATGGCAAAGGATCTTGCTTTACATTTGCTGATAAGTAGGGTTTTAATGCTTCCATCGTAACGATCCACGGAGATATGGTTGTACCAAAATTTTTAGACGTAAATGGACCGAGGGGTTGATATTCCCATTTTTGAATATCGCGAGCTACAAAATAAATTAAATTGTATAATTCATATTCAAAATTACACAGGAAGGTAAAACTGCAAGAATGGGCATCATTAATTTACCACTCCAATCGTTCATAAGAACCATTCCAAAAATATGGTCATCGGCGTTTTTGACATCAATCCTTTCACCCAGCTTAGTTGGGGGACCGCCAATGAAAAACGCCATTTCTAGTTCGAAATCCATCAATTTGCATTGTCCAAATGTAGGATTAGCGCCTTTAACGTAAAAATAACATTTGAAGAGTCAAAGCATTAACTAAGTAAATTGAATTTTAAAACTTATTTCTGCATTTTTTTTTATTATTTTTTCCCTCGCAAACAGAACGTGATGTTTAAAAGAACGTACCATCAACCGGTAATGTTTGACCATATGGTCTGTGTATCGGTGTTCCTGATATTACTACCGAGCTAGCTCTACCATGGTAACCGACTGGAATATGTTTCCTAAACAGAAATAATGAAACTTATATATGTTGAAATCCCATCTTAGATCACTCGTAATATATGTGAAGTCTTTCAATCGAGTAATTTTCAGTAAAATGAATGTTCTACAACAGTCTCCCATATCCTACTATCCTTATAATATTCCACTTTCAAATCTTTATTAAACGTAATCATATTGAATTTCGGTACCAATTAGGTAAAAGTGGATTTTCGGGTCCTCGAAACATTGTGCCCGTATTGGTTGCATGTTGTTTCGATGAAAAGAAGTCGGTATAGTCACCAATGGTGGCGGGCAAATGCATCGTAGCATCAGATTGTTTGATAAGGGCCCTGAAATTGCGCAATACGTTAGACGAATTGTTTTAAAAAACATCAGTAATAATATAACAATATGCATGCAGCTTACGATTCACGCAATGTGGTATCTTTCTGAAGAAGAGTATTATTGATATCTAAAAGGTTTTGAATTGTTAGCCTAGCAAAAAGCCAAAATGTTTTGCCCATAGCCATAAACGAATTCAACGTACTTTCCTACAAAACAAAAAAATATTTTAAAAACACTTTCCCAATAAATTAAAATGATATGTAAACTTAAAGGAAGGAAAGTGTTGGTACCTGAAAAACATGTCGTTTGTTAGCGAGCAAAGGATCAGTGAAGAGATGCGAAACAACGTTCAAATCCAATATGAAATCACCGATTGCTACTCCAATATGAGGAATGACCTGCAGTTTCAAAAATATAATTAATATTCATATAAATAATCAGCCTGTCTTACTAACCCTGCCTCCATCCATACGTTGCATAAAAACATCTCATCTATACATATTAATCACAGTGATATGACGAAAATAATATCGATACTATGTAGCACTAGTTACAAGAGTGGTTTTTAACCTTTAGAGACAGTTTAATACGTATCTTGCAGCATTTCTAAACATATATAAATTTACGCACGATATTCAATATTGCTTACATTTTTAGATGATGTAAAGACACCGTACGGTAGATTTTGAATCGGAAAATCACTGTCCAAATCATACTTTACGAACGATTCCATGTTGTACTGCAACGTAACTTAGGACGCGGTCAAGACACCGGCAGTTAAACACTTTTGAAGTTCGTCACTGGAATGATTGCTGGCCGGCAGATATATGCGACAAATATGCTCGACAAAAGGCGAATGGAAATTACGCTTTTATACGATATTATGTTTTTGAGGTAAACATTATTGAGTGAATTAATTATCAATTCCTTTCAACAAAAATGCGATCCGCCTTCAAGGTTATCAAGAACATCGGCCACCTTAACCCGTTCACTGCTTATGCATACATATAGGAAATTTGCAAAAGTATGCAACAGAATTGTAATGTTTCTAATTTGCTGCGCATGTTAGTTCGGTTTCTTTTCACTTGTATTTTTTTTACCTGTGTTAATTGTTTCTCTATTATTCAGTTTCTCCAGGATGGACACATTCATCCTCCTAGCAGTTCATGACATTCAAAGCATTCTCATTTGACACTACATGCGTCCAACACATTTCACTCCTTCTTTCTTAGGGTCCTAATCTCTATTTTGGTAGAAACAGTTTGGAGATGCTATTGGTGGCTGAGAAAGTGTAAATTCAACAACCTAAGGGATTATCAACAATTGGATGGATCGAATTAAGGAGCTGATGGGAACTCAGCTACATAAAAGTTAACCTGACTGGTGTGAAAAATGTTTGCTTAAGTGCTAGATGAGAGTATCACACCTAGGCAGGGTTTGTTTGTGTCAATTGTCGTTAGCAACTAATTAGAGAGAGATCACAAAAATGGATGCCACACCATCTTGAGGTGAAGTCCGTCATCTCTATTGATTAGGATGTTTGCAAATCTTTATGGTCTCTTTAATGAGTTCTACATACTATAAAAAAATACCACCAGATTTTCCCAGTATTTTGGATCAAACGAGAAGAAATGCTGATTGGAAATTACTCTTCCCATTTGTTCCACATACACTTTATTACAGTATCTGTATTCCAGCTTTTTGATTCTATCAGATTCAAAGGGGTCTTTTTTCGACTCCAACAGATATCTAATTTTTGTCATCCCAAAAAAATTTATATCATATCTTGAATTTTGTGGGTAATTACTTTGTGGTAATTCATTTTAAACAATAATAATCATTTTTGTTTTTCGTCTAAACTCCACTTCTTGATAATGAGACACAATGGATGACAACATGTAGAATACTCAATATAAATAAAATAGAATTTAGAAAAAAAAATCAAAGCGATTATTATAAATGGTAATCAGTACAGACTGTTGTTCATTAGGCAAAAGAAAGTGGAATGAAGTTATGGAGGACAGGAATAGATAGCAACGTTTTTTGGAAGCAGCCAGGAACCATACCGGGTTGCAGCGCTAAAGATGGTGACGATAATGAATCTGTGATCTGCAAACTCACGTCTCTATATCAATTAAATTTGAATAACATACTGTATAAAACATTTCAAGAATATACTGAATGTAGATTTAGCATCCAATTGGTTAGCAGAGAAACCAGATTTTAGTTGGACATATTTTGTTGCTATTTTTCACATTAGGTAAAACATATATTGGAAAACTATCTTACTGAATTATTATTTTTATATCCTGCATTATTCTGGTCGAAAATGAAATTTTAATCACAAATATGGATTTAAGAACTAATCTACGCAAATTTAATTTATTGACACAATTGAAAATAATTTTAATTTGAATTACTTTTATTAATATATTTCTATATAAATTTCAAATCAATTCATGTCTATAAAAATTTCAAATCAATTCATAATTACCCATTGAAATTATGCAGTAATGCAGTTTGACCTGCCCGATTTTTCAGTTATACGTGTAATATTTATATACTAATGTATAACCTATCAGCCATATTTGTTATTTAAACAGCATAATGTTGAATATGATAAATGCCATTGTAAGAAAAGTAATAATTGAATTCTGGTAAATTTTAAAGACTCACCAATTCTGAGTCGACCAATTCTTTAAAACCTTTTTGTTGTTCATACTTTTACTGACTAAACAGTAAGTATCATAGTAGTATAGAGATGAATAAGGGAGTGAAAATTTTGAAATATAGATGTGTATTGTCTTTTGTATGCCTATGATGCTGTGCTTCTGGCAGACTGCAAAGAGAATTCTCAATAACCATCATGTGTATATGACTAAATGTATGAATGTGGAGGAGGCAAGAATTGTATATCAGAATAGGGATAGGTGGCATATCATTTTCCCTGCCAACCCCTATCAGGATTTGTGTGATATTATGTATTGAATACATCGTATACAATTGCTATCATTCTGTATTTCTGTATTCATTTTGCCTTGTTTAACTATTCTTTCATTTGTCCTGTGAGTTCACTGTAACTCCAAAAATGCTCAAAACAATGCTTGAACACCTATGACCTATGAGAGACGTCAATTTCTTTGCTCCATTGGTTTAATGAACAATAGTAATGCCATTTTCCTTTCCTATGAATACTCGCACATGCTTTCTAAAGAGATTTGGGCCTTTCGTAACCATACCGTAAAGACCTAGGCATTCTGTACGATTCCCGTTTCAATTTTCATGAACATATTATTTCCGTGCAATGTCGTGCCAGTA
>JAPMAF010000524.1:0-14170 GCA_026537445.1 Silvatares holzenthali | reverse complement strand
ACATGTTACCCAACTTCTAAACGAAGGCAATGTCAGGAGCCACAACAACCGGCGTGCGTGTATGAGAAGATGCATGACAGTGGAGGAAGCAAGGATTGTGTGTCGGGATATAGACAAGTGGCGCTCCATTCTCTGCCTACCTCTATCGAAAGTGGCGTGATGTTGTGTATCTTATAATCGATTACATTATTGATCTGATCAACTACTGGCACGACCACGACACACGTTGTGATATCGCCAGCAGCCGGCACCAATCCTAGTCGGCGGGCACGAGTCACGAGGATATACAATATAAATGATAAAAAAACCGATTGAATTGTAATCAGATTACTTTGTAATCGGTTACGTAGTAATCCTTAGCTATCACAATTACAATATAATTAATTGAATTACTTTGTTATTAAATTATTAATCTTATTACCTATAAATAGAATTATGGCCATCTCTGTTATACATACATACATCTCGTCATACACCCCCGACGGTTGTTGAAGCGCTTTACATTGCCTTTATGAAGAAGTTGAGAAACATGCTCTTGCCAAGTTTTTCTAAGCTTTCTCTGTACTGCTTAGATTTGCCCCGTAAATCTGTTTTGCTCATCTTTTATTTGCCATTCGCTCAGTATGTCCAAACCATCTCAAACATTCAACTTTCATTGTGTCCATGATTGTTACATTTGATTTGCATTCTTCTCTAATATTTTCCATTTCTTATCACTCAGGTCTTCCCGCACATTCTTTTCAACGATCTCATCTCCGCAGCATTTATTCTATCCTGCTGCCAAGTCCACGTTTCGCTGTCATACAGCAAGGTAGGTATCAAAATTCCATTATGTATGGTCAACTGCGTTCCGTGGAGCACCGATTATAGAATACATAGCGCCTTTAACCTTATTATCTGTCGTCGTATCGTAATGTTAATTCCTTACTACAGATGGGCAGATGGACCATGGTGGATCTGAGTTTGATGCAACATTTTTATATTTTTTTTAATTCTTGTCTATTGCACGAAAATAGAAAATATGTTGGTGGGGTGGATCATTGAACCTTTTATGATTTCGTTACGAAATATCATGTCGTCGCTTTTAAATCGTGAAATGCACGTTCACATGCCATATTTGTGTGTGGTGTCATAATATCGGACATTGTATTCCTTCCTTTTATGGCTCAATTGCATCGATACGTGTGCATTGTTAACTCTTGTACCGGAGTGAACAACTTAATAGTTAGTTTTAAAAGAACTGGCGCGAACTGTTGAATCTCAATACTAAGTTACAAATACGTTGGTATTATTCTCCATCTGTTGGATTATTCTCTCTAAAGTCTGTGTTATTAGACATGGATTTCACCATGAAGGTAGCTTAGGTTAACGGTAGAAATTAACGTATATCTATTATTATTAACATGCATAATTAATACAGCGCTATTGTCGTGTCAAAATCACCTCAAGGGCGCTTTTGTTATTCTTCAAGGATCGATATTTTAAAATGTGTTTTAGTCGGCATCTAAAAATCATCTCAGACGGACTATTTCGCACTGATGTCGGGAGAGCATTCCAGGCCTTTGGCTCGTCCACCGAGAACACTCGCTCAGCAAAGTTCGTTCTATGATCTCTTTTTGGCTCTGTCACCCTTTCCTTAGCCGTTGAGTAAGCCGATCTGAGCATGCGATGCCAGTCATTCTGAAAATCGGAAACACACGATTCCTTGAGATGCGGTGGCGCCACGTTATGCGTACACTTTCGCATCGACCAGCATACCTTATACAACACTCTTTCAAGTCAGGGACGATCACGTAGCAGGGATGTTATATGTGTGTATGTGGAAATAAATACCATAAATTATACCAACCGCACCATTCAAATAAGATTGAAATCGTTATAGTAATCCATACGCGACACCACAAAATAATTGACCAGAAGTCGAGTAGCCTCAGCTGGTAAATATTCGCGTGTACATTTAATGTTCCTCGACTGATCGTTTTACATATATGAGAGCACCCATACACGGCTCCGAATTAATATGCACTCACATTAACAATCTGATATAAGATACCGCCTTTAGCGATATAGGTTCCCTTAGTGGATTTGGCTAAAAGGTGTTGCCTAGCAGCCGTTTTAGATGGGTTCAATGTAAGTCTATTGCAGGTCATTCAGCTCCCAATCTTATTTAGGGACTTTAATTAGCTCTGCTCAACGACGTATCGTGATACCTTCACCTTGCAAGTCTTTCTTTAATAAAGGTTCTTATTTACCTTCGCTATACATTATTGCATCAGTACGACGGTAGTATCCGCATATCGAAGGTGTCTGTCTAGCTCATCAGTCGCTCTCAGATTTATGTTATTATTATGCGTAATACTCACTCGTTTTAATGTCAGACTTCCGTTTTAATTAGGCAATATGCGGAATATATCAGTCAGATGAATCTTTAAAGGATATCCTGGCAAAATAGATACGTGACCATAATGCAATATTTGTTAGATATCGCTAATTGTAGGATTCCAAGAAATGTCTATAAAACGTGAATATATCGTTAGTGAATCGTGGTAGACAAGCGTTCATTCGAACTACAAAGGGTTATTGCGACAATTGATAGTATCATCAAACCTAGTGAAAGTAAATTTTATATCTTTATGTATCTGGAAAGTAATATTTTCTACAATATTTGTACGCATTTTTTTATCTTGTTCACTCATACTGTGTACTTTTATATTATTGGTATACGTGCGTAACAATAAATTGACTATTTTGTAGTCATATAAATCGATATGTTGTTAAATAAAATACATATTTCTAGTATTAGCAAGATTGAAAGTCGATAAATTTGCCAATGTTGAGTATTGTACGCAGAAAAAAGAAGACCTGCTAATAATTAGTGACGTGATCAACGTCAAACTTTTCTTTCAATAATTGATATTATGCTTCAGAGTATTATGTATTAACCGTATTGAAGAAATCGGCAATAATACAAAGAATGTGTCTTTTTAATTTTAACGATTTATAATTATTCTTTGTTTATTGCGAATATTTTTATTTTCTCTTTTTTTTATGCCAAGCATAAGATTCTGTAGTGTAGAGGAACAGTATCGATGACTATTTATAAAAGTATTTTCTCACACTGTGAACATCTCATTTTATGCTGGCGGATGTGTAGATATTTCAAAGTACGTATGTCGAAACGGCATCAGCTGTTTTGAGCACTTTGTGTAACATGAACGTTCAACAAGCTCTCACTTTTATACTCGTGCATTTAAGTTTTCTTTTATTCCGTACCGGTAATAGTGGTATAGAACAAAATGTAGCCGTACAATACGAAATTTCATTATGTTCCGTGTAGGGGAAGGATGTTTATGGGGGCGCCGCGCCGCTGCTGTGGGAACGTAATTCCCTCATATATCGATCAGTTATGGCTGTGCGTGTAGCGGCTCCTCGCGGGCTGGCCTGCTGCCCGCTGCCTTACTGCCTACACTCTCACCCGCCCACCCGCCCTGTCCCCGCACCCGCCCTGTGCGCGCAGTTCGCCCCTCGCATTTCCGGAATCCATTCTTCGCTCCCCAAATAACAGCCAATATAAATGCGTATGTAAATATAACCTTCGCAGAAATTGTTACTTCTTTATTTGTCGCTTAAATGGATCAGCAAGTTATGCAGTATTGTGACCGTACGTACCGATGCTCTCCAATCCGGTTCATGTACGAACTCGAATGCACACTTCGACACAATTATTTCCGATATCGTCGATATTTATCGCACGCTTCTAGGAGTTCAATTTAAGGTAGCGCCATACGATGTTATCGACACTTTCCAAGCTTGCATCGAATGCATTTTCCTGTGTTGAATCGAACGGAAAGATCCTTTAAATCCTGTTAAACCTGAACATGTCCAAACAGAAACTTTGGATGCTTGACATTTGATGAGCATCGAAGAATGAGAGCGACTAATCATTAAGTGTCCAACGTTGGAAAGTGTTGGACACGATGGTGTTTCTTAAACGTCAAGCATTCATTGTTCGTGCTTGGATATATGCTGTTAGTATTTTATCAAAAAAAATATCTCTAACCCATACGTACATATATACGATGCACGCGTGGAAAATGTTCCTAGTAGTGTGGCACCATTTTAAAGGAAATATGTTTTGAAGTATGAATACATAAGCTTTGTTATTGATTCTAAGATTATTATTGAAATTTTACGCATAGTCATATAAAAATTTGAATTGTTTCTAACATATATTTGATTTAAATATTCCAATCAAACGAAACACCCACGCAAAATTTTGCCATTTATCAATTCAATAAACAATATGTATTAAACATTCGAGTTGTTGCTAAAATATATTGAACGTCCCAAAATTAGCCACACATTTCTAGTCTCCCCATGCTAGAGAATAGATCGAGAGCTATATATAGAATGGCATCCTTTGTGAGATGCCTTTTGACACAATATAAAATTCAGGCAGCACATACTCTACAATAAACTTTTGCTAAGTGTTTAATGAACTCTCTTGTCTGAGCACTGTTCTTTGTTCCAATGTATACTTCGATTTCAATATTTGTGCACCCTATTTTTTTTATCCCAACCTCTGTATTATTGCTGAAAGAACGTATACTCTGTTTATTATAAATAGTTTTTGTTAACTAGAAGATCGCCGAAGAGTGAGAAAAATCGACAGTCGATACCTTAAATATGACACAGTAGAGTAGGCCTACTGCTGTCCCACTACATACCCGTATTGCATCTGGAAACGAATCGAGTTTCCTTGTCAATACACACATCAGTTGAAATTAAATAGACTAGAGTAGGCCTATAATATCCTTAGATGCTATGCAGGAAGTGGAAGATTTGAGGACAAGGTGGAAATGACGAGAGTCTATGGTAAAGGTGGGAGGAAGCGTGACAGAAGGTCATTCTAAAGCCGAATCGTCTCGCATAAGAGTGATATAGAAAAGTCACTATTATTCGCTCTATTTTAACTATGAAGGAGTGACGGGAAGTAGCATGACGTGTGGCTCTACCAAACACAGCAGCTCGAGGATGGGTAATCCCGCTTAAAATTCGTCCCAAAGCTGAATGTACAATACATTCTACGTATCTGCGCATATATGGACAGCACTTGAACCGTTCACATAGATAGCAGGTCTGCTACAAAATATCTATGAAAATGAATTGTGCAGATTGATGTCATTTTTTATCGCTATCTGTATTCGTATATTGATAAGTGATTAAAAACGTGCGAGAATGTAATTGTGTTAGGCATTTATCGTGTACTTCAGTATCGCATAGAACTTAAATATTATTTGTGTATAAACTAAATAAAATGTGCACATTTATTTTTAAAGCATTAATGATGAAAATCAATTGTAGCCGGTAGACAAATTGACAAATTGCAATTAAGAAATCTAATTTTGTGCAAATAGATTCGGTCTTGTGACATTGCTCAAATGTTGCGGAATTATTCCTTGCTTTCTAAAGTTAGACTAGGGCGGAAGGTGGACCACCATCTGGGGGATCGATCCAGGGTCCGGAGTAATTATTTTTGGCCTGACTTGCTGCAACGAGCAGTTTATGTGGTATATCTGTGTATAGTGCTTCTGTTGTATTATTACACATTTGAAGGACATTGTTACTGTAGAAATGGTGAAGTTTTATGTTGGACGGTTAGCCTATTAAAATAATGATACGTCGTTATGATGCTACGCTAGCTTATAGAAATAATATTGAAAGAAAAATATTCGTATACTCGTCTTAAAACACATTTATTTATGTTATTTTTTTTGCATATTTCGATGATATGCTGACCATTTTGAAGAATATTAAACAATACATATTTTAATTACATTTGTCTTTGAAAACGCTGCTCTTTTTTGCGTAGATAGATACTAAAATTAAATATGTAAGGTCTAGTGGAAATTATTCATTTTATGTCGTTTTTTCTTTAACAAAAATGAACCACAGGGTACCTTTTTTTTTTTGAATAATATAAAACTAATAGTGAGGTTTGACAATATTTTATTATATTTCCTTACTGACTGATCCTATTTCTACACTAAGCTATACAGCTAATAACATTATGTACGAGCTGAGGTTTGAAAACCAATTCTTACCATTACGCCACTTGAACTGAAGATGTAATTAAATATATAGAAGTAGTATTTGTTTACACCATAACTCGTTCACCCATTATTAGATATATTGTAATACATTTAAAGAATATTAATTGGTATTCGATTGTCCTAAACACGATAAAATATGATATTTACAACATTATCTGGCCGTTTATATAAATATTATTTTTATTAAGTACTGTATATTTATTATATTGCTTCATAAATATTTCAGTGCTCGTGTTCATCCTAATTTAGCTTATTTTTTTCCGTGATTTTTTGGTGGTTATACTATAATTGACATCTGTATAGTTGTATTTTAGGTGGTTGTTTTGTTTCAGCTGCCATTTACCACCCGAGCACTTGGAAGATTATATTCTGCGGTGCCTCTACGAGTAGCAGTAGAGTAGCAGTCTTTTCAAATAAATGGTTGTATGTTTTTGGTGTCGCACGAGTATCCATGTTTAGGCTGCAAATGTTGATATTGAAACGAAAATATAATGTCTTGTCTATTTTCGGTTGGTCTATCTTCCTCTTCGTCTGCCAAATAATTGACAGTGACCGTATTTGGCAATAAGGTTATTTTACTTTTTCTTTATCATAAACACTATATTTATTTTGTAAAATCGACATGTTTCGGTTATTGTGAGAATTACTCTATATGGTGATGTGATATACACCTGTTACTGGAATATTGGAGATAAATAATAAATTGTATTATTTACGTTTTTGTCTATGTTCTATCCAAAGTTATGTGGTGTAAAAAGTAAAAATAAAATAAATAAAATTGTCAATTTTCACGAATGCCCTCGAATAAATAATTATAAAAAAAATGTATTTGAAATATTAATTATTTTTTCGAACTTTCATTTTGTATTTATTTTTCCTTTAGATGCTTAAATTAAATAATTCGTTTAGGTTTTTATATCCAATCTATACAACAAATATTAATACAAAAATTACCTAGACAATTTCAAAATTACAAAGAATTATATAATTATTTGAATCACAAGCAATTACAATATCGAAGAATTACAAAATGATTAAGACCAGAATCGTGTAAGGTGAAATAAATCGTATTTTTCGTTTGCGAAATTCAACGAGCTTCTTTATACAGGTTAGGTGTGTGATTGACGACTGGCCAAAGCCATTCCATACGACGTTTTGTGTAGTAAGTGAAAAAAGATACGGACATTTTCTTGGTAGACAAACGAAAATACTCTCTTCAGGAATGCTCACACTTTGGTGGTGGACACCGAGCCATTGCAATGTGATCCGATTAGTGCTACGTCGTGCGTTCATGATCATTAATATTATGTACCTTTAAAACGTTCGTTTCTTTCCCAGCTATCACGATTTCAAATTATAATTCTCATATTAATGAAATATTTGCCATTATTATCAGTGCCGACCGCATGCATTTTCAGGAAACTGGCACCGAGACGAAAAACCCGCGCATTTTAAAGAAATAGTTCATATTAGAAAATTATTGTACATAATTCAAACCACTGGATATGTTCTATTTAATTTTTTTTTATCTCTAACCACTATATATTATTTAATCAATACATCCCACCAGTTTCGACTATCTGCTAGTCATGATCATGGAAGCCTTTTTATGAGTTATAACATACGTTTATATGTTTTAACATTTTAATATACTGTATATGTTTTAACACAATTTTGGAATGATGTTTAATATGATATAAAATAATTTAAAATTGCGATAAAAAAAATCAAAACCCTCAAAACAAATAATCCTCCAATCAATCAATAGATTTCTTCTCAACACTTTCATCTCGTCATTCCCATAATACGAGATCCGACAATAATATACTTCTCAGTATTCCACAACACTCCACTCCACTCATCGATATAATCGATCATTTCGAATAATCTGCCCCAAGAATTTTCACCTCAATTTGCTTCAATTCCAAAATATTCATACACTTTCTTCGAAGCTCACAAACCTTTAACTTCTCTGTTTCACTTCCTCTTCAGTTAGTAGGAGCACTGCCTATAGTACTCATGTGTTGGAGTTGACATGGTCATGTATTATATATGTTGCAATAACTTCTTCTCTTTGGTCTGTCCATATTAATATTCTTTCTGTGTCATATATTTTATATGTTGCGTTTGCTTTCTTCCCTTTGTTCTGTCTATATTAATTTTCTTTCTATGTTACTATGTATTATATACATAAATTGTATTTGTTTTTCTTTTTATGTATATATTAATATTTTATCTGCATTACTATTTGCCCTGCTATAATTTATACAATTTTTCCCGTTACCATTATATTTTTTTTAGTTAAATACGATTGAATGTTCATGAGATTGTTAATCATTATTTATAATATCGGAATATACCATAGTAATATTACAACATTGATTGTGTAATAATTCAAATTTACTTTACATTTAGTTTAATTTTATAGTTTACAGTTTTAATACATAATTAATTCCAGAATAATTATGTATGTTAACATTTTATCATCTATTTAAGTATTTTTCCAGCAACTTAACGTAAATAAGTCCCTGCAAATGATACCCGAGTGAGGCCCGAGATACACACCTAGTATATAAGGCAACTGGTATGTAAAATGATAAAATCTCGATAATGAGCTTCGAAAGGCTCGTAACGTGTCGAATGCTCTAAATAAATAAATGAATTTAGATAAAGAAATAAAATCATTTCAATGAATTGCCACGAAGTGAAACGGATAAAATTCAACATATGTGTATGATAACCATTGACTTGGAGAAATGCAATGAAACTAAATATATATTTTTATTCCGTTATCAATAAAGCACACGGAAGCCAAACTGATAATGTTTACGCCTAGCGCACCATCCTACACACTATCTGCAACTCATCAGTCGTTCGTTTCGACACTCTTAATAGTTAATCTGAGAAAACCAAACAAATACAAGCTCAACTCGAATAAATAAGATGGGGAGTATGGGTGTGCTTATTATCGTGTCGCTTGTAGACTACAGTGCGCATTCAGCGAGCACATAAAAACTTGAATTGATCATAAAACTAGATGCAGTTCCAAAACTTGTCACAAATCATATTTTCAATGTTTCGTTATTGTCATATCTTGGAAACGATGTATCTCTAAACTTGAAATGCTTTGTGTTTGTTAATAAAGATTAATATATTTATTGCAAATATTATATTTGAATGCAAATATTATATTTAAGTTTAGTATTATTCATTTGCTATTCATGCACTCTCTGGACTTATCGGTTTAATGTAGATGTAGGACTTCACGGATAGCAGCCGCGGAGTTAATTTGTTAATAATAATGCCCACGTATGTGGCGCCATTTCGTATACACCACCAGACTCCACCGCAACGGCGCTTGAATCGACTCAAATAGTTCGCGTTTGTAAAACGTTGAATATATAAACAGGGTATTCATTTTATAGTTACAATACAATAACACGCAATGCCGCTTCCCCGAAGGGGTATGTACAGAGGATCGAGTGCCACACCACTATCCTGGCATATATCTCTTGCCTCATCCACTTTCATGCTCTGCGATTATTATGACTGTGAACAGGGTCATTGATTAAAATTTGGTTGATCTGATCATGTTATGATTTTGCCTGTCTCGTGCCTTCTACTTTCGCATCGTA
The DNA here is from genome assembly GCA_026537445.1 of Silvatares holzenthali. Taxonomy (NCBI): domain Eukaryota; kingdom Metazoa; phylum Arthropoda; class Insecta; order Trichoptera; family Pisuliidae; genus Silvatares; species Silvatares holzenthali. The sequence goes on along the minus strand of JAPMAF010000524.1, from coordinate 4,422 downwards.
AATCTTCCGTGCTAAACTCTCGGTATCCATTCGCTCTACATGTTCAAACCATTTTTGTCAGTAACACTCGCACCCGCTCCACATTCTCTCCACATTCGCTCCATATTCGGTTTACATTTTATAGTAGATTGTTGGTATTGGATGATTGACGAAGGTACACCCGATTCTACAAAAATCAAACGAGTAAAAAGTAATACGTCTTCGAAAAACTGTTGAAATTCAGTCATATTCAGGGTACTAATGAAAGGTTGTCTATTCTAGACTAATGGACCAGCCACTTGGAAAGTTATGTCGTTGTAGTGTTTTTTATTCATGGAGAAATGGTGATTTTATTTAATGCGTCCGAGCGCGAAGACCGCTGAAAGTGTTTTGCTTACATAAAGTGGAAAGTGGAGTTTATCATTTAGCGCCTTGAAGGTCAACCGGCATATTTTGTACTGTATTCTTGCGAAATATGTAACGCAATAAAGATCTCGTAGATATGGTTGAATACGTATGTATAGTAAACTTGCCCTGACATTCAATAAAAGAAACGATGGATACTTGACTTGACCGCCTTATGTTACTGTTTCTTAAATTTGTTAAATAAATATAAATGACGTTTACAATGTTCACATTAATGTTCAATCACAAATAATATATTTCGATACGGTTCCGACCGTAAAATTGATTGCTCTCTCTCTCTCTCTCTCATACGTTGCGTATTATATGAAATGAGCAGACATCATCTGCCGGCATCAATCATTCCATTCATACTCAAGTACCCTGGATTCGTGGGAAAAGTGTGTGGAAACATGGACCTAGGTACACTCAATTCATTAACATATTCAAGCGAGTGAGTGGGTTTAAAACACTACGATGATTGTACAGAGCTAAAGTAAAGTGTGTCTCAATAAATATTAGGCTCGATTCATAATTGAACATTTTTGTTTTGTCAGCTGACGTTTGATGTAGCGATTCTTCGCTACAGTTTCTCGTCGTCAATGTTTCTGTTATGTTTTTTATTATTCCTACGCCCGTGGTTCATATGAGAAAAGTTTTTTGTGTATCTCATCATATTCCTGAATCTTTATTGAAGCGACTTATTTCTCTTTGGAGAGATGACCAGAGTATAATAGAAATCTTAACGTCTCTTTGTGAATATGTTATCTGTTATCTTTCCTATTCAGTATTTGTAGAACTTCTTTGCTCGGTGCGTGTTCGACTATTGAAATTGTGAGTATCCTTCCATACATTGAACGTCTCGAATGCCAAGTTTCATTAAGTCTTATTATATTCGATAAGCGTATGATTTATGATTCTTTCATTCATTACCGTCAAGCGTTTTCTTAGGAACGACATTTGGATGTAGTCTAAGCATCTGCCGCATCATGACCTTGTCTATTTTTAATGTAAACTTGTACTGTTTGTTATTTTTGCTTTCACTGCGTGCCACTAATTATCCAGGTCGCGTCTTTTTATAATTTTACAGTTGTAGTTAAATTGCAAGATGTAAATTTATGTTTACTCTTCGATTCGAAGTTGTAAAGATTTAGTTTTTTATAATTATTTTTCGTATTTTCAATTTTTTGTTCTTCATTCTAATATATATATATATATATAGTTCTTCATTTTAATATATATTCAAAGCATTACACAAATTCTATTCATATATTTATTTTCCTAATTATACCACAGCAAGTCTGTTCACAGACTCCCCTAGATTAACTCATCCAAGATCACTGACCTTCCATAATTCGATTATTCTCTGAAGGTGTAAAAATACTCAATTACTCTATATAGTGTGTCTCATCCCTAATATTTGACCCCGCCATTTTAAAATTGTTAGTAATTGTTGCTCAATTTTTAATAAAACGCTAGTGCCAATTCAGCAATGTTTCTTCTCTAACTCTTCCCCGTGTTTTAATATTTCATAATTGTATAAAATTCATTGTCATTCTCGTCCTCATCTCTGTTGTGAATCTTGACTCTGCTCTGCGATGTTCTTAGATATTATTATGCTTTGCTTTCTATGAAGTCTTCATCATTATAAATCTCTATCAACATTCAATTGTGTAGCTACAGGAAATAGTAATGGAAAATTAATAATCAACGTTATCACCATTACGATTGATTGTGTTTAACATTCAGATCTAATTGAAGTAGAAACCCACGAGTGTATAACACACCATCAATATGTTATACACGTACTGAAATGTATATTTTGAATGCAGGAGAACCGACAGTTAACTTGTACGGGCACGCACATCGAACGAGTGAATGACTAAATCTAATCTCTAAACATTTTGAAACGCTATCATCTTGTTTGTAAACATCGATTATAGCCGATGAGATGCTTTGTTGACTCTGAACACTGAGCACACCCAGGAAATGAGATCGATGCAGTTTCATAATAGAATCAATCGAGGAACGTTTTATTTTTTATCTTATCGTATATTCATTATCGTCTATAATAAAAATAAACAATTCATTCTCGGTTCGTGGGACACTCGACGCGAAATAATAAATAAAAATTTAATTTTCATCGCTGTTCACCGAACCGGTAAATATGCAATCGATAAAGCTCTCCTCTCGGCCGTTGGTCATTGACCCAAACCGATTAGACATTGACACTGGCTCCTGGTGCCAAGAAAAGCCTAGCTCACTCTCGGCGGTGGGTTTGCTCGGTGGGGAGCTTCAGGCTAAGTAACATTCAAACGTGTTATATTTGTGCACGCTAAAATAATCTCTAATTTGATAATCTAATATGCAGATTACATAAAAGATAAAATGAAATACATACATACATAACATCACGTCATTTCTCGACAGGGATAGGCAGAGAGAATGGAGCGCTACTTGTCTATCCTGACACACAACCCTTGCTTCCTCCACTTTCATGCATCTCTTCATACACGCATGACGGTTGTGACTCCTAACATTGCCTCCGTTAAGAAGTTGGGAAATATGTTCCTGCCAAGATCTTCTAAGCCTTCCACGGACTGCTTTGCCACTAATATTCGCACTGTAGATCTGTTTTACGATTCTTTCATTCGCCATTCGCTCAACATGTCCAAACCATCTCAAACATCCAACTTTCATTCTATTTATGACTGTTACTTTTGATTTGCATTCTTCTCTGATATTTTCATTCTTTATCCGATCAATCAGGGTCTTTCCACACATTCTTCGTAATGATCTCATCTCCACTGCATTTATTCCGCTTTCATGGAAATGACGTGCAACTACTTTTATTATTTTTTTCCCTTTTGTTTTGTAAAACAGCGATAGATTATTTTGAAATGCGACGCCTTTCCTTAACATGAAACGTTAAGGGAGAAGATACGGTAATGAACATAAGAATCTTAAACACTCGATTCTGCTTACAAGGTGTGATGAGAATGGTATACATACGGTGCCGTATACGGGTATATCGAAGAACATCTCGACTCGCAGCTCGCTATTCGTTCCTGGGGGTAGGCGAACTCGTGCCCCGGCATTGAGCAGCCTTCATCTTTGAACTGTTCCTTTACTCCGATCTCTCCCACCTATTGCAAATTAGGATCGGCGACAATTAGCCTTCTTACCTGTTCGACAAGAATTGTAAAAGTTTGAAGTAATTTAATAAAGTCTTTCAAACACTTAAAATTATTTCTTTAAAGTATTAAAATGTTAAATAATCAATGCGCAAGTTTTGCTTTGAGCTTCCTTCTTTTCGAGCTTCATTTATCTTTCTTCATTTTTTCCTATAGTTTCTACCTCTGCCAGTTTCTCCTTACCCTCGGTGTCCCTCCTGTTCCTAACGACTAAATAATAAATAACAAGTGAGGTTCGGATTCATCTATTTTCCCTTATTGCTGTAATACCAATAAATAGGGGGACATTTGTCGTTATCAAATATTGTCTTTTTTATTATTTTATCTATTCACAGATGCTCCTACATATCATCATTTGTTCTCACTAAACATCTTTAAACTTTCTTTTTATTGTATTTTCTTTTTATCCGTGTGGTTTCCTTTTATAGATACGCTTCCTATAAGTTTATCGTTGCGTTTTTTACTGATCGGTAAAATCGTTGCTTTAGTATTATGTACACTCGTGCATACCCAGCGGCTCGCGCCCTGATAAATAATAAAATAGGAGCTGGTAGAACACGTCCGTCCGCTCTAGGCCTAAACAACTGTTCAATAAAACTACCACCTAGTAGTAGAGGCTGATGGCTCGTGGAAAACCTGTTACCGATATCAGTTAATGCTTTCCTATTGCATTGATACAGTCATCACTCAACATGCTCCTTTATAAGTCGACTCAAAATAGCGAACGATCTTGCATTATTAGTTGCAATTTACCATTAATCGTCGTCGTTCTCGTGGTCGAGTGGTTAAAGGCGCTTGACTAAAGCGTTGGAGGAACGCTGGAGGTCGCGGGTTCGAATTCCGCCGA
>JAPMAF010000523.1:0-11558 GCA_026537445.1 Silvatares holzenthali | reverse complement strand
AGTAAACCTGATAAAATAATATATCTTTAAAAGTTAACAAACCGAATCTAAGTTCTGCGGTACGTAATCTAGTTATTTTATGCGTTGACCCAACAGTGTTTACGCGTTACCCCTTTTCTGAAATAAAATTCAAGTGTCAGCAGCGACCCTTGTTATCGTGGAACGTAATTAATTTCGGTTTTGAGAGTCTGTTGTGTAAATGAAGATACAATTCGGCAAAAGATCTTCATAAGCCAATTAATTTGCCGACGAAATAAACATATCCATTTCAAACTCGCCAGGTATGTTTAATATAATGTTGTGTATACTTCGGGGAATTATTTACAATTACGCGTATTTATTCCTCATTGTGCTGCGTTGTGTTTTACGAGCATTTGAATAATTCAAATTCAAATTTATGGTCGGCGAAAACTCCAATGGAAAATGTTTTGATGTAGTGCCATGATAGAATTTCACCAATCGCTAATTTATTCATTGGAAACGTTGTGAAACTTTAGACGGGAGCAAAATTGTACAATTTTGCTTGATTTTGCGAAGACGAAACCAATGTAATTTCCTTCCGAGATTGAACAGTATTGTGATACATTTAGCTCGAAATTCTAGTAATTACTCGCGCACGTACCATTTGCATTTTTGAAAGGGCCTCGCACTTATTAACATCTCCAGGTATCGGTACTGACTCTTAGTGCAGAACTATAAATTCAAATAGGAAACTGTTATATGAACCAAAGAATTAAAAAATGTATTTATTTTTCTAATTATTTGGAAACATCTTACGTATTTTCCGTATGCAAAAAAAACATACAGACTATGGACCCATGGACTAATTAACATAAAACAAATTAATATATACTTGTTTCACTCAGATTAAAGAACTTGTATTGAAGCGAATTTAGGCATATTGTCCTTTTATAATATTTTAGAATTAGAACTACAATAAAAATTAAATGCAGGAAATGAAAATAATACATTAACAAAAAGAAGAAAAATGTTATGTTGAAAAGAATGTCGAGAATCCGGTGATTTTTTAGGCGTGGGGTTATCTCAAATCTGGAAGAATTGTATGTTCAGAACTAGACCATTTCTGGAATTTTTTATCATTGACAAAGGTCAATAACAAAGAGTGAGATTTCTCTTAAAATATTCTAACTATGCAATTTATTTTACTGTAACACCAGTGTCATAATCTCTTCAGGGTGCAGAAAGGCATCGAGGATCATTCCAGTTATTTGATGTAATTAGGAAGATCGTAACTCTCAAGCATGACTTAACCGACTATAACAATATTTAATATTTAAACTATACTTTCTCCTGAAATTGCAAAGTGATCGTAATTTAATTTAAAAATTGCAATTTAAGTAAAGCACAGGCAATCGGTAACTTCAATATGTTTTCAATTACATTTCAACAATGAATAACATCTCATTATAAAATAAATGACACAGATATCAGTATAAATAGAACATTTGTAATGTCACGTGTGCAATCACGTTATAAATGCAATTTATAAAACGAAATGTAACGCAGTTTATTACCGGAGATACTCTAAGCTGGAGGGTGAGAACCCGAAATACCAGGAAATACCTTGGAGTTGACCAGAACTCTATCAACTTGGGAGTGAGAAATTGAAGAAAACACGGCAGTAATCGTGACTAGTGATAAAAGTATCTTGCGGTGGTAGAATTTCTATACAAGGGTTGATTATATTAGTCTAGGCTAGACAGGTACTATACGATCAGTCTCCCTGAAGGTGAGAAGTTTTCGATAGTATCCACAATGTCTCGAAGTCAATGTTTTAAATTATTTTTGTCCTGGATTGTTACATTAATGTATTACGGTATAATATACCTATACCATTACTATCCTTCTTTAATATTCCACAACTTAAAGTCACTTTTGGGTGCTGGATTATTTATTGATCAAACGAATAAGAAGCTTGCGAATTAAATAAAGAAGGTACTTTAGATAAAGACGTACATCGACCAGAGATGACTTCTGTATCTGATTGTCAGTGCACTTGGATTTTAAAGAGCGTGTTAAGTTAACGGCTATTAAAAAACCTCCAAGCTCTGTACAACACGCCTAACTTTTCAGAAGCAAGCTTCACTAACCTCGATTGTACCCCAAAACTTGAGTTCCAACAGGTAGACCTCATATGTTCATATGTTGTAACTACCAACAAAGTGAAGATAGCTATGATGGCGACCTATTCTTGATAAGAATGGAATCCAGGAAAAGAGAAAGTCTTATGTTATATTTTAATGCATTATACTGTACATGATATACCACAATTCGTCTCAGATTCGGATCAGTAAAAAACAGCGCAATTGCACATGTAAATATTGTGCAACTATAGGACGAAATAAATTCTGGTTAATCAGTTCTAATCACAAAATATAGGTAAATCCATTTCTCGTGTCGATCAATTCCGAACTTTGGCATACGAACCCGTGACCTCCAACGCTTGGGTCTAATGTCTTACTCTCCACGAATGGAAACGGCGACATTATTTATCATTGATTTCTTTACGTTATTTTCGTTATATTAATTCTGCTACATATTGCGTATTTTTTGTTATATGTTTGAGTTAAAACAATAACTCATACGTATAGTTTCATGTATCATTTATATAATCGGTTTCTTGTGTTGTGATAAATGAAATAAGAAATACATATAAACCTTTAGTCAGGTTGTGAATCATTTAGGCATTTTTGACATAATACAAACACTTCCCTTGAAACAATAATTACTTTACCTTGATTTGGTCTCCCTGACGTCATACCTTCAGAAAAATAGGAAAGAGGTTAAAAAACTTCCTTCTTTCGCGAACCTTTTGTTAGCAATATATTTGTTTCAAAAGTGTTTTGTCACTCCTTTGAATAATCGTAATTCACCGCGCTACATCCTGCGCATTATATTAAAATAATAATTTTCTCCAATGCTGTATAAGCTTTCGCCATTTATATGAAACAGGAAATAAAAATAAAGCCTACATTCATAAATAGGATCGCGGTTGTCACGTTAATGCCCGTAACAAAGAAAACATTATATCTAATCCCGAAATCTCAACAGGAGACTGTTTTCTGTACGAAATCAAAGAAGCACTTTTATCTTTTTTACTAGCGCATTTTCCTCTCCCCGTCTTGTAACTTCTGAGTTACAAGGCCGGGCTTTTAACTTGTAAGCGTACAAATTTAAGTAACCGTTACAAGGGAAGTTCACCGGGAAAAAGTTGACTCTTATAATTGCTCTCTGGCGGGGTTAGGAGACTGCGACCTGAGAGATACATACGACCCTACGACGATCCTAATAAAGTGATCCTACCCGAAATAAGAGATGTGAAATGTAAAATACTGAACCGAGACAAACTGAAGAATTTAAAAAAAGCATATAAAGAAAAAATACTAAAAAATGTTAAAACGACATTTTATCGCACAAATTGGGTTCAGTATTATTATTAAAAAAATGTAAGCAAAAAAATATTTTTTTCTTTAGATTTAAAATGTATAAGCACCAAAAGCCAAGATGCGTTTGCTTCCTTTCGATTGCATTTTAACTATACGATATAGCGAATGCGGATGTATGAAATCGGTTAAGATGGCGTTAGTGGTGTCTCAAAATATCAGAATAGTAATAACACATACAATGTGTATTATTTTTATCTTTCTACAAAAAGCTTACATAAACAGTAGTATCCACAGCTTAATAATAAACTTCTAGAGCGCGTACTCTTTGAATCACTTCGAATTCATAAGTCTTTAATATCTGAAACAACAATAGGAGTCGTTACCCCTTGACAAGGTACATTCAAAACACCTTCCTTCACCATTGTTTTAATTTCAAAAGTCCAAAATCGATATTTCTCTTTTCCAAATAAGAGTTGTACACTTAAGTCCTTATGAAGCAACAACAATTCGTAGTTACATGATATTTTAGAATATGCTATAATGGGAATGGGAAAGAAAATAAACTGTTTCCAAACTAAGTGTAGAGATCACACGTACATTTTATCTATAATATTATAATTCCACAGCAATCTTGTACCAAAGTGATGAAGAATTAGGTTGTGTTTGAAAATGTTGCGTAATTTCTTTTACTGGCTGGAAAAAACGGAAATGTCGCTTACATTAGACCGTTTTTGTGCCCAAAGTCACGTTTATTTGTATTGAAAATCAATGCCGTTATTCGATTTTCATTTTTATAGCCGCTACACAGTATTCCTGAACTGGCGTTACATAAATATCCGACCTTATATTCAGCGTTCGGTTGAAATTTGAAATTCTCCCGAAGCCGTTTTTCCTCGCGTCACTAGTCGAGACTATGAAAGTCATGGTCGGGAGCGCCATTTTAATATCGCGTTAGGTGGGCTTTCTTACCTGAGCGTTCACCCGGCGACGCACGCTATCTAGCCATGAATGTTCTTGGGGGCTTTAGGGTTTGGCCAGAATCGTACCGCGGCCCGGTGGGGAACTATAGGAAAAATATCGCACACGAGCTGTTCGGATAAACCGTGTAATTTAATATCTCGTGCTTGTACGTCTTTGGATAATCCTCTTTTGAGGAGGTTATATACTTTGGCTTTCCTTTAACGTACACTTGATGTCATGTCTCGATTGTGTAGCGGACTTAACGGTTACGTGAGATTGTGTACTTTGGCACCAAATATTCTCCGATGCTTTTTACCTTCTCCGTGAACTTATCGACGTATCTTTTTTTTATTTTCTGATGAACTAAAGTTTAGAATAACAAAATTTTATACGTTATTTTTAGTCTCGTTTTACGCCATTTCTGACACAAATATATAAGTTTGGATAATGCAAAAATTAAAACCATTTAATTTTCTTAATTTATGAATATCGCAAAAAAATCCAAAAGTGGCAAAAAATGACAATTATTTTATAAAAGTTTTTAAGTTGTAATAATAAAATGAATTGCCCGATATAACGTTCTACGTTGGAGAAGGTATTACATAACGTTAATTTAAAAGTATTACACTGGGATGTGTTTAACAATAAGTTATTTCATTGTGATTTATTAATAATATTTAATGCTTTGTCGAAGCGTACTCTACAAAAATACATAGAAATATGTATTCACATGCATGTTGATATTGGCGTAACATTAATCAATAGCAACGTATTTTTTTTCTCAATAAATATTTTAATAATATTTCTCAGTAAATATTATAATAATATATAATATGCTATTTACAAATAAATACTTTTCATCGACCCAAAGAACTCCCAGAAACTACTGTATAATTTTGTATTAATAAATGTTTGTTGAAAATCACTATTTTAAGTAAGGAAAAAACAAACAACTGTAGTATTCATTCTATGACGTCTTTATGACCGTTTAAAATGTTAAATACTAAGTGTAAAATGTTCAACTGTTTACATTATTCATAAAAAAGGCTAGCAGTCTAAAAACAAATGCATACGGAAACTAAAAAAGATCACCATAAGAAATCAGAACCCTCAGACTATGTTATTGACTAGAGTGGATGGAGAATATGTCACTTTATATCTAATGTCTGATGTTATTTCTCTAGATGTTTTTTCCATAATAGACTTTACGATGTTAATAATTCCCATTCCCATTACAGGGTTTTCTACCGAAAATGGTGTAGTTTCTAAGTTATTCACGTTATACATACTAAACTTATTTAAATATATTCATTCATTATAAAGAATCCATTTGGCAACAGGTATTAACATTATGATTTAATCTTTGAGCTTGCTAAATGTTTCATTTGTTCGTCAAATTACGAAAACAAAAGCTTTTTAGTCTCTGATAGCCGTAAAAACTTTAATTGCTTCCCATTTCTCCGTTTCTTTCCTTATTTACATACATTTCGAATGCGAGCTTTTTTTCAGGAACACGCTTCTCTCTTATACGCTTGAGAGATACGTAGAACAGATGTTGCACTTGAGAATTTAATTTCTAAAAATGCTCATAGTGTCTGTGTAATCTTTTTAATCTCTTAGCGGAATATAGCCGCTCATAGCATAGTATAGTACACCGTTGCGGAATAATTCGGTGGATGAAAGTTTCCTCCTAAAAGGCCTATCCACACAAAGGAGCAGAATTAAAGTCACATAAAGTTCCTTCCCCTTTTAATTAACGATTATTACGCTGCCTAAAATTTAAAATGTATTATTACTGTTCTAATATTTTTCTGGTACTCGGAGTAATATCACCCTTACGTATAATACAGCATCTGACAAATTTTGATTAATATTTTTGAAATTACCTCTTTAAGAAGTCCCAGTGAGATTCCTAAAATGAAATGTGTTAATATAAATCTAAATTTTAGAGTCGACTTCTACTAACATAGAAACTCTACTCAAAAATACTCTAATCTAATGGGGACATCGATAACTGGGAGATAATAATTATTCAAGAGATTATGTCAAGAGGAGAGATCAAAGTTATAAAGCCCTCTAAAGTTGGAAACCTTCAAATTAGGATGCAGAAGTGTTGTTAGATCGTTGAAAAAGGAGCGCACTACCTGTGTTAATGATCCACCGTCCCTTGACCTGAATTGAGTGCGAGTGTATCTTCTATGTGGAAAGGTGTGGCCTCTAAGGTCACCTGAGATCTCACGAAATTACATTATCCACGTCCGCAAGGGGTAGCTGATGATTCAAAGTAAAATAGTTCCCGTTTATCAAATTATTACTGTTCACTTTTATAGGCATATACTATTTATGTGACTAACTCGTTATTGTCAACGTTTTCTTTGAATTGTAAAAAAAAAAGAAATATTTGCATTGGTGTAAATATATTTTTGTTTTGTTTATTATTTTATTAGATTAATCTGGAATCGGATCCCACGAATATTATGGTATGGCAATTTTAAGAATTTAAACCGTGCTGTAATACATCATAACTTGTCTTTGGTATTTATCAACAAAAGATATAATAATAACACTACCACCATATTCACCAGATGAAAAAACTTCAATAAAACTCTTTTTCCGCTGGAAGGATAATGTTTTAAACTTACTTTTTGATATGTTGGCTGACTAGAGGAATAAAAACAACACAAAATACTACAGGAGAATCATGAGTGAGGCATATATTCAGCAACAGACCTAAGAAGATTTAGTAGACGAATATTTTAAAATATGTTTACTACGTTTATAATAAATATACTAGAAAATACACCTGAGTATATTAAAATGGTTGAAAAAATCGCATTAAAGCGTGTTTTATTTTATTTCCTCAAAAGAGTCAAGGAAAATATATAACTTATACATACTTTTTTAGGTCTCTATTGTGACGTATTTCTGTATAGTCCCATATCTTTTTTATCTGATCCACACAGAGTATTGTTCTTTGCCATCAAGTCGTTTTCCATACTTTTATAAACAAACAAAAATTGTTTCGACTTTTTTATTTACCCCGTATATCTCCACTGTTATTTCTAAGCCTTTCAAGGCGCACTGCGCGTTCGCCTAAATGTCTAGGGTGTTTACGGGAGAATAAAAAAACGGTAAAAGAAGATATTTTGAAAGAAAATGTCAGATACCTTGAACTAGGGACTGCCGACTGGTATAAAATAAGACCTGAGGATTCCATAGTGCGGACTTTAATACGGGTTGGGAACTACCTTAAACTGTTTCACTGGAAAGGGTTTAGCTGCCATTAAAGTCAAGCATTACGTCTTCTTTAGTACGAAACATTTAAGAGGCATAATAACCTTCTGCGACTATTCAAGAATTCTCGAGAACAGACGTTTGTCTGCGATATATGTAGAGGCACTAACATCTATTAACCTGCTTAAGATTTTTTTTTCAAAGGTTCGATCAGACATATTGAAATTTCAGTCGACAAAATGCAGAAGTGGCTTTTTTCACATATTTTATATTTATAACATGCATTAGAAACCACGTCATCTTTAGCACTATTAATCAGTGAAGTAGCACATATTAGAAATGCTGTGCAACAATAAGAGGAAAGAATACTTGATGGTGGTAGACTTTTAGTATTATTAAGTGAAAGCTTTATTTATTTATGTTTAATTATGTATAATTTAAGAGAACTAGGTAAAGCTTATTGCCATTAAGTAATCTTTAAAGGCTTACCCCACTCTACTACAGGACTATATAGCTATTATTATTCAGTTAAAATGTTTGGAACATTAGAGGACGGATGTCTACTACTTACAGAAAGAGAATAATGCTATATTTTGGACACGTGGCCAGGAGGTATGCTGACAGTGGAAACGTGGAAGCGAGATGACCATATGAAATCTTGGAGCAGACAAATAATCCACTCAACGTGATTCTTACCGTGGCCCAAGATAGATAGGTATGGTTCGTGCAGTGGATATATTCATGACGACACTCAGGCATGAATAAACCGACTTGAGAAGTTGAGTACTGAGGAATATAATTTTTTTTAACATCTTAAGAAAATTACAATCTCTGTCCAATATGCTACCCACTTCGCAATATTATTATTTTTTTGTAATATTCATTTATATGCGAAGCATATCAAATATGGGCATATGAAAAATTATCATTTTTAATCTTCCTTCGTCATTAACGTTTTATATGAAGGTCGCAATTACTCGTACCTATGAGTATTACTTTTCTTCATTTCTCTTTAGATTCAAAACCATCGTCTCGCATACAATTCATCTAATTACCTCCTAAATATGTTTCAAGGGAGGTAGGTGCTCACAGTGACCTCCGGTAACTCCTCTTTACACCTTCCCTTCCGTTTTATATTGCATTGCTGATTGTACTATACTATATTACAATTATTTATTAAAATATCGTTTGATGTGCTAGCGCAGAGAGAGAGAGAGTAGTTTCACTTCATCTCGTTATTCTTTCACTTTCTTTCTCAACGGGAGAAATGGAGGAATAAAAAGGAGAATTAATAAGGTAACGGTAATAAACGAGAGAAACCAACATAAAGTACGTATTTTTTGGCTTAGGATATATGGCAGGAACATTCTATCCTCAATATGTCGATCTACCCCATAGGTCTATATCATATTATCGAAATGTCTATCCAGTAAACTTCACCTAAAATACTGTCTAACATAATATTTTTAATCCTCACTTGAAATGAATTCATTCTGTACTTATAATTGGATTGTTAAAAACACTCCCTTAACCGTTTTCAGATCATCTACGAGGTGTGATGATTGAACTTGAAAAATCTGACAAATTTATTCGAATGAATAACAACTTCAGTCATGCAATTTGCGTCAAACAATTGAATAATCTGACTTAATGAATTGGTGCACATTTAATACTACGTATTTAGAAGTGAGAGCCCGACTTTTGAGCTTCTATAATAAGTGCGCCACTGAATTTCGCCCGAGTACCGTCATCTTCGTGAACGTGATTACATCAAATATATAGAGACATGTGTCCCGAAGTGTGAAATAAGTAAACATTAAATAAAAAGCATTAAATGAAAATGTTTCATAACACGTTTTTAGATGCGATAGGATGTTCGGTCCCACGCCTTCTTATTACCCCAGGGCCGTAGAAATTATATAGAATTTGTCATATTACGTTATTTGTTTCATTATTTGAGTAGTGTAGCATAGTTTGCAGATATCCATATTTTTTTTAATATTGCTGTATGAAACCAGCGTCCAATATGTTTGTCAGTCGTTTGTACACTTCTGCCGTGTCGGAAACAATGTCATACCTTTTTTCCTGTTTGTATTTTATAGAAAATTTGTGCGAAAGTAGGTAATCGTGCAAACGGGGCACTAAACGCTGTAATATCAAACAAAAAGCTATCTTTGAGTACCCGAATAGCAGTACATAACGGAATGTTGGTGACAACGTTGATGTATGTACTTCAGATGTTGAATATATGTGTAAACATATATATTTAAAAAAATCATAAACAGCAAAAAAATACGTTTAAAAAAATATATATATTCACTCTGGGCTGGAAAAAGTGTGGTAGATTTGGTATCGCCCTGGAGCAATACCACCGTTCAGTATTGTAAGCCACGTGAAATGGATATTTATGCGTGTTTCGTGACTAGAACTAAATAACCAGGTTTTCAATCGCTCCTGTCAATAGAGCCAAAAATGACTGGTTAAATGTATGATGTTTTTTTATTGAGTATTCCCACATAGAAGGCTCCACTGAAGCAGGTCTATAACATCGTATGACGCTATGCGGGATAGGAAGACTTAGGGTAGAATTAGCGCGGGACTTGAAAAGGCCCACGTTATAGGTAGGAGAAAACACAGCCGACAGAAGATCATTCCACAACTGGGCCGCCTCACACAAGAAGGAAGAAGAATCTATTAGTTCTCATACACTCAATATCAACTGTGTAGTGGTGACGGGATTTCGCAAAACGCGTAACTCGGCCACAGCAGCCCGAGGAATCAGTGATGCCGGTTCCCGAGACCATCTTCCATGGAAATATCGGTAAAACAAACAGATCAAGCTGACCTTTCTTCTATGCTCTGACGGTTGAAGACCAGTGTAAGTACTGGATTATTTATTAAACGAACCGCACGCCTTTGCACAGAGTCGAAGAGATTTTTTTAGATACTTTAGAGCTCCGGACCAAAGGTGACTACCAAAATCAATTGTTGAACGCACCTGCGATTTATATAGAGTGAGAAGCTAGGGCCCAGAGAAGAATCTCCGAGCTCTATACAACACACCCGTTGTATTGCTTCTTTTCCCGTATTTACCGACTGAAAAAATACTTACTAAATGTCCAACTATCGCACAGAAAAATATGTTATAGAACGATATATGACAGAGTAAGAAATACAAATATAAGGGATGAATATTACGCGGGTACAAGCGTAATTGATAAAATTAAGAAAAAATATTGAGATGGTTTGCCGGTTATGACACGAATGTTGGAGGCCTATGATACGAATGTTGGAAACATGGGACTCAGAGACCACCCAAGAAATTCATGGCGCTCTCTGTTCAGCCAAATATTTATATACTAGTCTACCTGTAATAATCGCAGAGAATGCATAAGGAATTATAACAACGTGAACGAGGCAAGGAATGTATGTCAAGATATAGTATTGTGGTACTCGATCCTCTCTGCCTGCTTCTATAGCGAAACAGCTTAAGGTATACTGTACTGTATTCAAATATACATTATTTTGTATAACAGCCCATGACCACCTAAAAAGACCGTTGTGTTTGTATGAGCACATATATAATTATTTGGATGTCAAGTTCACGAGGGACGGTAGGATCGGTCGAAGATATCGATAGAAGAGTGACAGCAGGTATTAGAGTGAACGATGGCATACACTCCATAATTGGAAACAATATGCCCTCTAAAGAATCGCAGTTGGCAATACATAACGGAGTCTTGGTATCTACCCTGCTACTTGGTTGCGAAACATTGACTTGCCAGAAGTAGAATGAAAGAAGAAGAAGATCTCATGGTCGAGTGGTTAAAGGCGCTTGTCTAAAGCGTTAGAGGAACGCTGGAGGTCGTGGGTTCAATTTCCGCCGGAGTGAAAAAAAATGTTTTTAAAAATGCATTTTTCTATTCAGGTTTTAAATATATGTATAAAAAATATATT